>JAODAL010012955.1:0-93249 GCA_025379985.1 Phyllomedusa bahiana
TGTTTTCTTTGTAACGCAGCGGTCTGCAAAGTGCAGCTCTCTGGCTGTTGGAAAACTACAACTCCCATCATGCATTTATATCATCTGTATCATGTAGCATGATGGGAGTTGTAGTTTCCCAACAGCTGGAGAGCTGCACTTTGCAGACCACTGTTGTAATGGAAACAATATAGCGCTATCATACCCAATGATACAGATTATATAAATGCATGATGGGAGTTGTAGTTTCCCAACAGCTGGAGAACTGCACTTTGCAGACCACTGTTATAACGGAAAAAAATAGCGCTATCATTCCCAATGATACAGATTATATAAATGCATGATGGGAGTTGTAGGTTCCCAACAGCTGCAGAGCTGCACTTTGCAGACCACTGTTGTAACGGAAACAATAGCGCTATCATGCCCAATGATACCGATATATAAATGCATGATGGGAGTTGTAGTTTCACAACAGCTGGAGAGCCGCACTTTGCAGACCACTGTTGTAATGGAAACAATAGCGCTATTTTTTCCATCATTCTGGATGGGATCTGCAATAGAATAAAAAAAATAACCTGGCCAAATATATATCGTTAATCGGTATATTGTCCTCTAGTCGTGAATAGACAAGACAGGAGCAGAGCAAAAGAAAAAATGTTGTAGAAATAACATCTTCTCTAGGTCAAGCGCTCGCTATATAGACGACTAGTGAAAATCCTTACAAATCCCCTGGGGTCCAGCAGTCCATAGACAGCTTCAGCTTGATGATGGTGACCTGTTGTTTGTCAGTCTACAGACATAGCAAAGATTATTGGGCAACGACAATTTGCTGCAGTGAAAGATCTCAAAAGCCATTGAAAAGCACAGAATAAATTGAGATGTTTTGTACCACAATATAATCATGTGTCAGATGTCAAGTAAAGCTGTGCTACATCTGTAGAGAGAAGTGCAACTATGTAACTGTCTCTGTTTTGTTATGTGTGTTATGTTAAGGTGTGCATTCTGCATACTATAGGTATGTGTTTGTAAATCTGTTTATATGTGAGTATCTGAGTGTAATGTGTGTGCTTATAGTGTGTATTATATATACTATGGGCGACATGTCAGGAAAGTGGCGTTTTAGGTGCATTAAATCAGTGTAAAGTGCGCCAGAAAGTCCGATCATTTCCAAAAACTGTCGTCAGGTATACCTTGCATAGAAAACATAATGCGCCTAAAAAGGCGCATTGCGCAACTTGCGTCACAAAGCATAGCATTGGTGGTATTTGAAATGCGCCTATCGAGGTGCATTGCCCAACGGAGGCGCATAACATATAACGTATAATCTGTATATTATAATGTATATTATATATACTGTGTATATGTTGGTGTAATCTAGGTGTTTTATATATACTATGTGTGGTTGTGTAAACTGTGTATTATATACTATGTGTTTGTGTGATCTATGTTTTTTTATATTGTTTATAGTGTGTTTTATTTAAACTATGTGTAATCTGGGTGTATCATAGAGTTTATAGTGTGTGTTATATTTACTCTGTGTGTGTAATTTGGGTGTATTGTAGTTTTTATAGTGTGTATTATACATACTGTGTATGTGTTTGTGTAATTTTATATTGTATATTATGTATACTATGTGTGGTTGTATAAACTGTGTATTATATACTTTGTGTTTCTGTAATCTAAGTGTTTTATATTGTTTATAGTGTGTATTATATAAACTGTGTACTCTGGGTGTATCATAGCGTTTATAGTGTGTATTATATTTACTATGTGTTTGTGTAATCTGGGCGTATTATAATTTATAGTGTTTATAGTGTGTATTATATAAACTGTGTATGTTTGTGTAATTTTATATTGTATATTATGTATACTATGTGTGGTTGTATAAACTGTGTATTATATATTTTGTGTTTCTGTAATCTAAGTGTTTTATATTGTTTATAGTGTGTATTATATAAACTGTGTAATCTGGGTGTATCATAGCGTTTATAGTGTGTATTATATTTACTATGTGTTTGTGTAATTTGGAAATAATATTTGTGGTTTTTAGTGGTTTTTTTATAAAACGTGTAAAGGCTGAAAAATAGTGGCAAAAAAAATTTACAAAAAAATTTGTTTTCATCTTTGGGTAATTTTTGGGATTTTTTTAGGACCATATTTTTTAAAATTCGGAAATTTTTCCCCCAAAATCCACCCCCAAAAAAAGCTTTTAATTTCCCTTCATTTTTTTATAATGTAAAAAAACACCATGTCGTTCACCAAAGCGTATTTTACAAGCATAATTTCAAGTTTCTTTTTTTGGGCGGGAAAAAATGGTCATAAAAAAAAGAGACCTTTTTTTTTGAGGCAAAATTTTTTTTTGAAAAGGGTTTCCCCTAGGAAAAAATGGTGGGTAGGATTTTTTCCCAAAACCCTCTAATTTAGGGTTTTTTTGAAGCAAAATTTTTGAAGTTAATTTTGGGAAATGGAAAATTTTCACTTCAAAAAACGCAGTTGAACAAAACCTTTTAGTGTTTTTTAAAAATGTATAATTTTCAATTAACTATGCATTTGTGTGATCTGAGTGTATTATAGTGTGTATTATATATACTATGTGTTTCTGTAACCTATGTGTATTATAGTGTTTATAGTGTGTATTATATATACTATGGTTTCCCGTAAAACCCAAGGGGATCATAGTGTTTTTATGGGGGTGGTTTTTAAAATATACTAAAGTGTTTTGTAATCTATGTGTAAACATGGGGTTTATTGTGTGTATTAAAAAAAAACTAAGTGTTCTGTAACTAAAGGTAATCATAGTGTTTATAGTGTGTTTTAATAAAACTAGTGTTTCTGTAATTTTTATTAGTGTTTATAGTTTTGGGGAAAATTTTTTAACCTATGTGTTTCTGTAATCTTGGTAAACGGTTTATAGTTTTGTATTTAATACAAAAAAATTGTGTACATGTGTTTAACCCTTTATTGGGAAAATACTATGTGTTTTCTCTAATTTTAAGGGGTAAAAAAAAGTGTTTATAGTGTGTATTCGATATACTGTGTTTCTGTAATGTGCGTGTATTATAGTGTTTATAGTATGTATTATATATACTATGATACATATAGATTACAGAAACACACAGTATATATAATACACACTATAAACACTATAATACACCCGACCCCCATAGTTATATAAAAAACACACTAAAAGCACGTGAAACAGATTTTGATTTTCGAAACACATTTGTTTTTATATTTCCTATAAAAACGTACAGATAGATTACAAAACACATAGTATATATAATACTTTCTATAAAAAGTTACAAAATAGAAAATTTCAGAAACCCCAAAGGTATATATAATCCCCCAAAAATTTTTTAAAAAAAACTATTTAAAACACCCGGGGTTTCCCGAAAACACAAGTATATAAAAATTTCACACAAAAACCTATAATACACAGACAAATAAATTTTAAAATAAATACACACTATAAGCCCATTATTTCAGATAGAATTTCAGAAACACAAAAGTTATATAAAAGTACACTATAAAAAACTATGTACACCCCTAGATTACAGAAACACAAGTATATATAATACATACAAAAAAACAAAAATGACAGATAGATTACAGAAACACACAGTATATATAATACACACTATAAACACTATGATACACATAGATAACAGAAACACAGTATATATAATACACACTATAAACACTGTGTTTCTGTCATCTATGTGTATTATAGTTTTTTTTAAAATGTATTAAAAACTATGGTTTTTTGTAATCTATGTGTATCATAGTGTTTATAGTGTGTATTATAGTGTGTATAATATATACTATGTGTTTCTGTAATCTATGAGTATCATAGTGTTTATGGGGGTATTAAATTTTTACTGTGTTTTTGTAATCCCTTTTTATTTTAGTGTTTTTAGTAAGTATTATAAATACTATGTTCTGTGTTTTAAAAGTGTTTTTTTTTAGTGGGATTAATTTTACTGTGTTTTTTCTGGGAATCTATGTTTTCCCTAGGTTTTTTAGGTGTATTATTTAAAAACTATTTGTTTTGTAAAACTATGGGAACCAAAGGGGGAAAGTGTCCCCCCTGGGCGCCCCCAGGGGCCCCCAGGGGGAGTTGACCCAGGGGCCCCTAGTTTTAGTTTTTAAAGGGGGCCCCCCCGGTTTGGGGTTTTTTTTAGGGGCCCACCCTACAGCAATTTTAAATGACCCGTACGTGCCTTCTAAACTCTTTCTCTTGCTTTATATTCACTTTTTCTGCTTTTTTGCTTTTCTTTAGAAAGTATTCGGGGTTAAAAAAAAAACTTTGGTATACCCGCTCAGGGGCCCACCGGGGGTTTCCCTTATTTCCCCTTTTGGGCCAGTCCCCGGGCCCGGGGGTTTATATGTATTATATATATTTGTTTTTTTCTGTATAATAGTGTGTATTTTTATATACATGTGTTTCGTAATCTATGGGGATCCTTTGTGTTTATAGTGTGGAAAATTTTATATATATTTTGTTTCGTAATTTTGAATTTTAGTGTTTTAGTTTGTATTTTTATTATCATTTGTTTCCTGTATCATAGTGTTTATAGTGTGTATTATATATACTATGTGTTTCTGTAATCTATGTGTATCATAGTGTTTATAGTGTGTATTATATATACTATGTGTTTCTGTAATCTATGTGTATCATAGTGTTTATAGTTTTATTAAAATTTTAAATTTTGTGTTGCTGTAATTTTAAAAAAATATTATAGGTTTATTTGTGTATTTTTTTAAAAATAAGTGTTTCTGTTAAAAAGTGTTTTTTTAGTGTTTTATTATTTATACGTGTTTTCTGTAATCTATGTGTATCATAGTATATATAATACACACTATAAACACTATAATACACATAGGGTTTCAGGGAAAAACATAGGGAAAATATAATACATACTTTTAAAAACTATAATACACAAGATTAAGGGAAAAACACAGTATATTAATACAAAACTATTTAAAAAAATAAAATACCTTTGATTTTCAGAAAAACATAGCATATATAAACCACTAAAAACATATTAAAACAGGAAAAAACATAGTATATATAATACACACTATAAACACTATAATACACATAGGTTAAAAGAAACAAAACAGTATATAAAAACACATATAAAAAACTATGTTTAAAAATGATTACAGAAACACTTTTGGCGACATGTAAAGAACCGTCGCCCGGGTTTTGGGGCCGCTTTTTTTCCCCCAGTTTTCCGGGGGAAACTGCCCCAACTTATGTCGGGGCCCGGGGGGGGGGCCCCTCATACAACCTTTTGTAAAGTCCGCCCGCCCCCTCGTCCCGTTTTGTTAGGCGCATTTCGGGGCTTAGGGAAATGCGGGGTTCTCGCCCAAGATTCGCCGTCCCAGGGGGTTTCCCCTCGTACATGCAAAAAGGGAAAAATTCCCTCCCCCTCGCCTGGGGTGGGGCACAGTGCGGGGGCAAATGGGGGAGTGGGGGGACTTAGGCGCCGGGGCCCGGGAAATGGCGCCGAAAATCGTTCCAATGCGGACCGGCTGGAGAACACAAAGTATAAAAATTAAACACTATAAACACATAAAACACATAGTTAAAAGAAACACATTTGGGATAAAAAAATAACCCCCTTAAAAAACTATAAAAAACACAGAAATTAAAAGAAACACATAGTATATATAAAAAACACTTTTAAACACTTTTTATAAAACCTAGAATTTCAGAAACACCTTGTATATTAAAACACACTATAAACCCCTATGATACACAAAAGTAACCCGAAAAAACAGTTAAAATAAAATACACCTATAAACCCCTTTTAAAACCATAGATAACAGAAAAAACTTTTTTTTAAAATTTAAAACAACCTATAAACACAAAGTTTCACAAATTACCGAAAAACACATTTTATAAAAATTTCACACTATAAACACTATGAAAAAACATAGTAAGAGAAAAACCCAAAATAAAATATAATACACCTAAAAAACACTAAGATACCAAAAATTTCAGAAAAACCAGTATATATAATACAAATAAAAACACTATGGGTACAAATAGATTACAGAAACCTTTGGGATATTTAATACACAAATATAAACACTATAATAACCCCCAGATTTCGAAACACATAGTTTTTATAATACCCACTATAAAAAAATTTTTATAAAACATAGATTTTTCCAAAAACATTGTATTTTAAAAAAACCCCTAAAAAACACATGATAAACAAAGATTACAAAACCACAGTATATTTTAAAAAACACACAAAAAAACACTAGAAAACACATAGATAAACAGAAACAAATAGTAATTTTAACCCCCTGTGTTTTTTGTAATCTATGTGTATCATAGTGTTTATAGTGTATATTATATATACTATGGGGGTTTTTTGTATAATTTGTGTTTAAAAGTGTGCATTATTTAAAACTGGGGTGTTTCTGTAATCTTTGTTATCATAATAATAAAAATCTTTAAATTTTTATTTGCCCCAACAAATTCCGCAGCACTTTACAATAAAAAAGGGGGTTTAAACACAGACAAACCAGAACATTACATTTAAAAAAACTACTGACAAATAGCACGCGGTTTGAGGGGGGCCCCCCTCGCAAGACTTAAAAATCTAATTTTGGTGTAAGGGGGGAAACAAAAAGGTGACAAAGGGTTGGTTTTCAATGGACCACCATGTTTCATAAATATGGGGTTTTTAAACATTTAAAAAAGTGGATGAAAACCCGCCACCCCCAAACCCTACATCTAAAATACAGATTTGGGCCTGTGGGGGCCAAAGGCAGGAAGTTTACGAATCGGGGCAGAAAATTTTGGGGGGGTTTAAAAATTAAAGGGTCTTTGGTTTGCTTGTCTAAGAAGATGAGTTTTTTAGAGCGCACCCTTTAAAACCCGTGGGGTTGTGAGTGTTTCCTGATCACATGGGGTAACAAGTTCCCAAAAACTGTGCAATACGAGCAAAAAACTTGGGCGGGCATGGGGGGTTCGGGTGAGTGAGGGTGTAGTTTTTAGAACAGTAGCAAAGGGGCGGAAGGGGAGCGGGGGGGAGGGTGGTAAAACGAGATAAAAGGGAGGGGATGTATTTGGGGGTGCAGCAAGTGGGGAAACCTTTTGGGGGGTTTTGAGAGGGGGATTAAATTTATGTTGTATTTTTTACGGGAAAAGGCCAAACCAGTGCAAAAGACGACACAGGGGTTGTAGGATCGGGTTAAAAACGGCTGGAAAGAAAGGGCAAGCCTGGCTGCTGCATTCAAAACAATTGGAAAAGGGGGGAGGTTACAGAGAGGAAGACCAACAAGTAGGGATTACAGTGTTTAAGACAGAAAAAAATAAAAGCAACAATGAAGGGTTTTATTGTTTCCACAGTGAGAAAAAAAAAAGGGAAAAAAGGATTCGGAGGTTTTTTGAGGTGCAGGGGGACGGAGCCCGGGGAAGGGGGTTGGATAAATAGGGTGAAGGTCCAAACAGGGTTTTAGTAAAAACCCCCCAACCCGCGGGGCCCGTTCCTAGGATTATGGGTGTACCCCACCTGAGGAGAAAAAGCAGGGGGAGGGTCGGTTAAAAAGATGGTGGGATGACTTTGAAGTTCAGTTTTTTGTGGTTTTTTGGGGTTGGGGATAGAGAGGGGACCCGATTTTCAGAGACAGCGGACAGACAGTCACTGGTGTTCTTTAGCAAGGCAGGAGTGATGTCTCGGGAAGAGGTGTATAGTTGGGTGTCATCATCGTAGAGATGGTACTGGAAGCCAAATCTGCTGATGGTTTGACCAATGGGGGCTGTGTACAATGAAAAGAGGAGAGGACCAAGAACGGATCCCTGAGGAACCCCGACAGCAAGAGGAAGAGGAGAAGAGGTGGAACCAGAAAACGAGACACTGAAGGAGCGGTCAGAGAGGTAGGAAGAGAACCAAGAGAGAGCGGTGTCCTGGAGGCCAATGGTGCTGAGCATGCTGAGGAGATGGTGGTGATCCACAGTGTCAAATGCTGCAGAGAGATCCAAGAGAAGCAGCAATGAGTAGTTACCCTGCGATTTTGCTGTCAGGAGGTCATTTGAAATAGTGTTTATAGTGTGTATTATATATACTATGTGTCTGTGTATCTTTGTTTATATGTGAGAATCTAGGTGTATCGTGTTTATACTGTGTATTATTTTTGTATCTACGTGTGCATTAGTTACAGAAATGCCACAAGATCATTAAGTTTAACCTTTCTCATCAATCACTACATAAATTATAAGCCACAATGATTCTTGTTATTGGATAATTATCCAACCATTATTAAATGAAGACATAGTTTCTGCAATTACGTCTTGGGGTAGGGCGACCCATAGTGTGACTACTCCAAGGACTCTTTCACTTTGCTCTTTGTGCCAGGAGAGCTTGCCAACTATACATACAAATTATCCAAAGGACCCCAATACCCAACAGGCATTAAAAAAAATGTATACTGTGTGGGTTTACATTTTTGTTATTTTTTGTTCATCCATCATAGATAGACTGTGTGTATATAATATATATATATTATATATATATATATATATATATATATATATATATATATGTCCGCCAATGTATATCTGTGCCAGAAACTTCAAGATGTCCTGTGATAAGAGCCTAACCGTAAAGAATCCTTTCCCTTATTGATGTCTATTCATATAATGAATGAGACCTGCCATTCCGTATTATAACCTCCTCGCCCGCCTGTGAACCCTCTGAAGTTCTCCTACATCGTTTTTACAATGTGGAGCCTAAAAGCGAATCCCATGTTTGAGATGTGGTATTGCATTGTGACCCTTCGGGGGGACATGTCTGAAAACTGTCTTGGTCTAAGACTTTTCTTGTTGCCCATCGCAACCAATCAGCGCGCCCCTCTGATTTCATATAGAGCTCTGAAAAAATTAAAGGGGCGCTCTGATTGGTTGCTATGGGCAACAAGGAAAGTCTTAGACCAAGACAGTTTTCAGACATGTCCCCCTAAAAACCTAACTTGCTTTTGCAGCTGCTGCCTGACATTGAGCACTGCAGCTCAGTCACTACAATCCCCAGGTCCTCCTCTTGACCTGCTATCCCCAGTTTTATTCTTATGTAGTAAAACATCTATTGCCGCCTCTATTACTTTACATGTATCACTGCTACAATTCATCTTCCACGTTCCTGCTCAAGCCACCAATTGATCTAGGTCTTTCTGCATTATTGGAGTTATGATGCGTTTTAAAGGGGGTTTGCCACGATCTCATTTCCTACCTCCTTATTCTGCTCTGTGTGCTCAGAAGGGGGCGTGTGTGATTTGTTTGAACTGCAGATCATGTGACCCAGCAGGATGACATCACCAGGCTTTTCCTCTCTCTAGTCAAATAAAGGTCTGTTTGGCCATGTTCACATGTCTTATTTGGACGTGGTTTTGGACGAGGTTTTCAGAGCATTTCCGCCTGAAACGCGCTTCTTCAGAAGAGGTTTTAAGGCGTTTCTCGGCGAGGTTTTGGACGAAGTTTTCACCCATACAAATTAATAGCCAGGACAAAAACCGCGGCCAAAACGCGTCACAACCACGCCAAAAAACGCGCTTCAAGAATTGACATGACACTTCTTTTTCATTGCTTCCAAAGAAGCAAGAAAAAACTTTGTCGTGTGAACTCCGAGGTTTAACATAGGAATCAATAAAATGAACTGAGGGCGTTTTGGAAGCGTTTTGGACGAGGTTTTGGGCGAGGAAACGCTCTGGAAACCTCGTCCAAAACCTCATCCAAATAAGCCGTGTGAACAAGCCCTTCATGTATACAGCTGTGAGTAGCTCAGAGGTAAAGTTTTTACCTCACAGCATAAGGGTCCTAGGTTCAAATCCCTGCAGAAACCAAACCTTTGGATTTTTTTCTCTTTATCGCTGCACAAACCTGATTGTGTTTTTTTTTTTTTTTTTTTTTATTTATTTGCACTTCATGACTAATTACTAAGGAGGACGGGAGTAGAGTGACAGCACCTGGGGTTTGGACACTCAGTAGCTGCCTGAGAGGAGAGGTGATGTCTGACCAGGAGTGAGGAGCTCTCAGCCCAGGTCGTATCCCCTGGAGACGAGCTGTAAACAATGGATCACTAAAAGAACAGCTAAAACAAAAACGGTGCAGAATTATTAATAATGAAGAATGGGGAAAATGTTTATTATTTAATTTGAAAGTTTCCCACGTCAATTTTACTTTGTGGCAAAACCCCTTTAAGTAGCCCACAAAGTTTGGTATCATCATCACTTTGTTTTCAGTCCAATATACAAGGTCTTTCCTTGTAATTATCAGCATTAAATGAGTAATGTCATCTCTATCTATGAGATATCCACATAATAAACCTTAAATGTGTGATATATGCCGAACCCATCACCAGGACCTGCACCCATCTCCACTGCAAATGGAGAGGTGGTCACTTTTGTTGGAGATGTTAATACAGTTGAGGATGCATGCTTGCTTGTATTTGGAAAACCCCTTAAAGGGAACATAGGTTATGGCTTAGGCCAGCACAAGCCAGTGTCAGACCTGCTGTTTCCAGCGCTGTGCCCCTTATTCTGTAAGATGCTGTAGTTTTAGAGCATTTAATGCTCAAATCTTAATCATGAGCAGGTGTTAACTCCGCCCACCAAAGGCTAGCTCCGCCCACTGACAGTTATTCACATGTTTCTACCTATTCAGAGTAATAGGTTTATCAGTTGAGGTGGGCGGGGCTAGTCTCAGGTGGGCGGGGCATGAAAAACCGGACTCTCTTCGTGACTCTTTTCTGGCTGAAAATTGCACAATTGAGCACTAAATACTCTTAAACTGCTGCATCTTACAGAATAAGGGACACAGCGCTGGAAACAGCAGGTCTGACACTGGCTTGTGCTGTCCTCAGCAAGGGGGCATAACCTATGTGACAGGTTCTCTTTAAAGTCAATGGAGAAAGACGGATGGAAGTGGCCATCTCCCAATATACATCAACTTCGCCACAAGGCAAGATAGAAAGATAGACCTAATATACCCTGCATGCTCATATCTCCTGAGGATATGAACATGTAGTATGTATTGTGTGTGTGCTTTTTATATTTGTATTATATGAATGTGTGTATTTTGAGCATATACTGTATGTGGGTGATATTTGCACTTTTGTGTGTTTTACATGTTTACATTTGGTGTTTATCTTCATGTTCCAATTTGCATAAATGTTGTCGTTGCTGTATCTGTGAATACTCTTTATGTACAGTTGAAACCAGAAGTTTCCATCTACCATATAAAAAGCCCATCTGCAGGTTTTTCTCTTCCCTCTATATAAAGCCCCATCTGCAGGTTTCTCCCTTCCTCTATATAAAGCCCCATCTGCAGGTCTTTCTCTTCTCTCTATATAAAGCCCCATCTGCAGGTTTTTCTCTTCCCTCTATATAAAGTCCCATCTGCAGGTTTTCTCTTCCCTCTATATAAAGCCCCATCTGCAGGTTTTTCTCTTCCCTCTATATAAAGCCCCATCTGCAGGTCTTTCTCTTCTCTCTATATAAAGCCCCATCTGCAGGTTTTTCTCTTCCCTCTATATAAAGACCCATCTGCAGGTTTTTCTCTCTGACATGAAATCACAATAAACCTTCCCTGTTTTAGGTCAATTAGGAACCAAAATTATTTCTATTTGCCAAATGCAGAATAATGACAGAGAATTTTTAAGGCGTTTTTATTATTTTCTGCAAAGCAAAAAGTTTCCATCCATTTCATCAGTATTTGGGAGCTTTGCCCTTAAACTCTATGACTTGTGTCAAACGTTCTGGATCCTTCCACAAGCTTCTCACAATAGTTGGTAGGAATTTTGGCCCCATTCCTCCTGACAGAACTGGTGTAACTGAGCCATGTTTGGGGGTCTCCTTGCTCGCACCGGCCTTTTCAGCTTTGCCCATACAATAGGATTGAGATCAGGGCTTTGTGATGGCCGCTCCAGAACATGGACTTGGTTCTCCTGAAGCCACTTTGTAACCAGTTTGGCAGTAGCTTCGGGTCATTGTCCATTTAGAAGATCCATTTTCACCCAAGCTTTAGCTTCCTGGCTGATGTCTTGAGATGTTGCTTCAGTATTGCCACATAATCTTCTTTCCTCACAATGTCATCTATTTTGTGAAATGCACCAGTACCTCCTGTAGCAAAACAACCCCACAACATGATGCTGACTCCCCTGTGTTTCACAGTTGGGATGATGTTCTTAGGCTTCCAAACGTTCTTCTCCCTCCAAACGTAACAATGGTCATTATCGCCAAACCATTAATTTTTAGTTTCATCAGACCACATGACGTCTCCAGAAATGTAGGTCTTTGTCCCTGTGCATTTGCAAACATTAATCTGTCTTTTATATGTTTCTTTTGGAGTAATGGCTTCATCCTGGCAGAGAGGCCTTTCAGTCCATGTTGATACAGTACTCGTTTCACTGTGCATAATGACACAATTTTACCAGCTTCTGCCAGTATCCTCACAAGGTCTTTTGCTTTTGTTCTTGGGTTGATATGCACATGTGGGACCAAAGCACGTTTATCTCTGAGACACAGAACCCGCCTCCTTCCTGAGCAGTATGATGGCTGGACATTCCCATCTTGTTTGTACTTGTGTATAATTGTTTGTACTGATGAACGAGGCCCCTTCAGGTATCTGGAAATTGCACCCAAGGAGGATCCAGACTTGTGCAAGTCCACGATTCTCTTCCTGATGTCTTGGCTGATTTCTTTAGACTTTCCCATGATGTTACACACAGAAGCAGTGTGTTTATGGTGTGCTATAAAATATATCCACAGCTTTGTCTCTAATTAACTCAGATGTTGCCAATAAACCTATCAGAAGCTTCTAAAGACCTGACCTCATCATAAGGGTGGTCCCAAATTGTTTAAAGGCGGAGTCATCCCAGTGTATGGAAACTGCTGGCTTTACAGAAAGTAATAAAAAGGCCTTAAAAAATGTCTCTAATTATTCTGCATTTGGCAAATAGAAATAATTTTGGTTCCTAATTGACCTAAAACGGGGAAGGTTTATTCTGATTTCATGTCAGAGAGAAAAACCTGCAGATGGGGCTTTATATAGAGTGGATGGAAACTGCTGGTTTCAACTGTATATATATTTTACCTTACCTTAGTATATTGTGTGTATACTCTGTATATGTATGTGCGTATTCTGCATGAGTATACTAGATGTAGAGTGTAAGTATGTATTCTATATAGGATTATTAATGGTGGATACTGTATATTTAGGTGTATTTTTATACTAGGTGTTTACTCTGTATTATTTGTATATGTGTATATTATACATGTATATTGTGTGTGTATTTTAAATTAGTATATTATGTGTGAATACTATACGTCTCTATTCCTTATGCTTATATTCTGTGTGTGTATATTATGCATGTATGTTGGGTGTATATTATGGGTATACTCTGTATCCGTGTGTATTATATGTGTATATTTTGTGCTTGTATTGTTTGTGTCTCTATACCATGTGGGTATACTCTCTAGCTGTGCATATTCTGTATTTGAATATTATGCGTTTATATTGTGTATATTTATAGATTATATGTGTGTACTATGCATGCATATTGCGTGTGTATTCTATATGTGTTTATTATGTGTGTATACTCTGTATTTGTGTATTGTGTATACTTTGTATGTGTATATTATGAATGTATAGTGCGCATGTATTCTATAATTTTATATATTGTGGGTATACTGAATGTATGTGTACAGGGTGTATGTATATGTATATTAGGAGTGTATACTTTGCATGTATTTTATATTTGTATATTGTTTGAATACTCAGTGTATGTGTATACTATGTGTATATGTGTATACTCTGTGGATATTAGGAGTGTATACTGTGCATGTATTCTATATTTGTATAATGTGTGTATACTATGTGTATGAGTGTATATTATGAGTGTATTCTCTGTGTTTTTAGTGTATGTGAGTGACTTTTAAGAGAATATACTGTACATGTATTCTGTACTTGTATATTGTGTGTATATTCTATGTATGTGGATACTATATGTATCTGTGTATATTGTGCATGTATTTTATATTTGTATATTGTGTGTATGAGTGTATATTATATAGTGTATATTCTGTATTTGGTGTATATAAGTGTCTATTAGGAGTGTATACTGTACATGTATTCTATGCTTGTATATTGTGTGTATATACTATATATGTGGATACTGTGTGTATCTGTATATTGGGCATGTATTTTATATTTGTGTATTGTGTGTATACTGTGTGTATATTAGGAGTATATACTGTACATGTGTTCTATATTTGTATATTTTGTGTATACTATGTGTATGAGTATATATTATATAGTGTATACTCTGTGTATTTGGTGTATATGAGTGTCTATTAGGAGTGTATACTGTACATGTATTCTGTACTTGTATGTTGTGTGTATACTCGATGTATGGGATACTGTGTTATCTGTGTATATGTGATGTATTCTATATTGTATATTGTGTGTATACTTATGTCATGTTATTGTGCATTATTTATATTGTGTAATTTGTGTATACAGTGTATGAGTGTATATTTAGTGAGTGTATATCTGTGTAGTTGTGTTTATACGAGTGTTCTATAGGTGTATATTGTACATATGTTTGTACTTGTTATTGTGTTATATAGTGTATGAGTGTATATTATATAGTTTTCTGTATTTGGTGTATACGAGTGTCTATTAGGAGTGTATACTGTACATGTATTCTGTACTTGTATGTTGTGTGTATACTCGATGTATGTGGATACTGTGTGTATCTGTGTATATTGTGCATGTATTCTATACTTGTATATTGTGTGTATACTATATGTATCTATGTATATTGTGCATGTATTCTATATTTGTATATTTTGTGTATACTATGTGTATGAGTTAATTATATAGTGTATACTCGTGTATTTGGTGATATTGAGTGTCTATTAGGAGTGTATACTGTACATGTATTCTATACTTGTATATTGTGTGTATACTATATGTATCTATGTATATTGTGCATGTATTCTATATTTGTATATTTTGTGTATACTATGTGTATGAGTGTATATTATATAGTGTATACTCTGTGTATTTGGTGTATACGAGTGTCTATTAGGAGTGTATACTGTACATGTATTCTATACTTGTATATTGTGTGTATACTCGATGTATGTGGATACTGTATCTGTGTATATTGTGTATGTATTCTATATTTTGTATAATGTGTGTATCTGTGTCCTAATAGAACTATATTACGTGTCTAGTTGCACGCCTGTCTCTGGGTTTATATTAATACATCATAAATAATCTGGGCGTGACATAAACATATCAGTTACTTTTGTGCGCTACATAAAATAAGCGCCCGTATCCTGCTTCGCTCTGGGTGTGTGAACAGCTGTGCAAAGATTGCCTCCATTCTCGCCAGGTCATGAGCAGTGGAGCTTACAATCTACTTTCCCTGTACAGGGACATCGGGGTCAGTTGGGTGAGCAGCCACTTCCAGCCAGTGTATTTTTGGATTTGAGGAAGGTGCCAGAGTATGTAGAGCACTGCCAGAGTCTGGAGGAAAATGTCAGAGATAACTGCTAGATTATCCAGCTGGCTGCAAAGATCCCAAAGTGAAAATTGAACCTTGTGGGTTAGGCTGAGGAGTCGCATACATAGCAGTTCTCTGTATATATGTCTAAAATTAGGATGATTTTATGATATTCTGCAGGAGAGGAGTTTAAGCATCCGAGCCCCCTCATCCCAGTTAGTATTGGAGCGTTTGTGGAAAGAGCGGTGTCACAGCAGCACAGATTATTTCAGGAGATGAGCGTGCTGATCTTGTATATTGTGTTGATTTATGCTAATGACTAAAGGGCAGCAAGGAGACGCATATTAGGAGTATATTAAAAACCCATGGAAATTTACTATTAAAAGATCCGTTTTTGGGTCCCCTTCTCCTATCTAAGCCAGTTATGGTCTTTAGGAAGCCTCCAACTCTAAAAATTGAATCGCACCTAGTCTAATAAGACAGCACATTGTTACCTTAGAACAGCGGTCATCAAACTGCGGCCCTCCAGCTGTTGGGAAACTACAACTCCCATCATGCATTTAGATAATCTATAACAGTGGGAATGATGGGAGTTGTAGTTTCCCAACAGCTGGAGGGCCGCAGTTTGAAGACCACTGCCTTAGAAGAACCAAATGCGAGTAAAGGTAGTTCTCCGTGTTTGGCATCCTGCTTATGCTGCAATAGCCTCTGCACAACAGACAATTTTGTATCTAATGTCACCAAAGATACTGCTCCTATTCCTTTTAGTTTCTATTATGAGATCAAATACCTTATTTATCTTATTGAAAGTAGCTGTAAATGACAGTAAGTGGGGAGGACCAGACAAGCGCCATATGCTCGCCTGCAAGGCCATAGATCGGGGATTAAAAGGGGGGATTTTAAACTAGGACCCCCTCTGCTGCAAGGCAGAAGTGCTAACCACTCAGCTGCATTGTAGCTCCTCAAAGCTTTTTATATAAACAGACCTTTGTTTGACGAGACTGAGCACACTGTGGGGAAAGGCATGGTGATGTCAAGCCTGCTGGGTCACATGATATGCAGTTCAAACACATCATTCATGCCCCCTTTGAACACACTGAAAGCTGAAGTAGGACAAACCAGGCATGAAATGCCTTTGTGGAAAAACCCCATTTAAGATCACTCCTAAAACTAAATTTTGTATAATAAAATTCACAGATTTCAGATACTGCAAAGAAGGGAAGTTAATTGGATCTACAGGTTACAAAGTGTTAAACCCAAAGGTCGAACTGAAACAGTCAAACTTATTTGCTAAGTTTATTTCGCATTGTATTGTTCATTGTTATATGATTTATGTTTTATGTTTTATTGTTTTATACTGAGTGTTACATTTTGAAACTGATTGTTTCTATTCCATTCAGCAGCACTTGTCTGTCTTATACTGTTTCTCTAAAAATAAAATATGGTCAGCACATCCATTGAAAAATGAATTTATGGGTGCACGCTGGTGTGGCAGCCAAAAGCAATGCAAACACAACACAATATCAGCAGCTTTCTACAAGCCCTAAAAAATAGGACGTAGGAATTTTTTTGAAAAGCCTTTCTGCTACTTTGGAATATATGAAATTTTTTGAGGTTCTTAGTGCACATTTTGATCAAAACGGTATAGGCCCATCTACGATGGCAAGGTGACCTCAATTCAGATGGGAACCTATGCTACATGTGTCTGTTCAGGCCTCCACATTTCAGGGAGAGAAGATTCCAGCTATAACCTGATCTGATTAAAACACCTGTGCAGATGGGTGGAGTGCGAAAACCAAGATGGGAACAGTCACTTCCCCATGCAAATAGTCTAAAAAGAAACTATGGACAGCACATCCAGTGAAAAATGAATTTATAGGTGCACACTGATGTGGCAGCCAAAAGCAATGCAGACACAACACTATGCTGTTCAGTTCTGGGCCCCAGTTTATAGAAGAGATGTAATGGAGCTTGAGAGAGTACAAAAACGAGCAACCAAACTTATAAGGGGAATGGAGCAACTTAGTTATGAGGAGAGGTTAGTAGAATTGAACGTATTTAGTCTTGAGAAAAGACGGCTTCGGGGGACATGATTAATTTATATAAGTATATAAATGGTTCCTACAAAAAGTCTGGGGAAAATTATTTCAAGTGAAGCCCCCTTAAAGGACAAAGGGACATTCCCTTCGACTAGAGAAAAAATGATTCAATCTCCAGAGGAGAAGAGCGTTCTTCACTTTGAGAACTGTGAATCTGTGAAATAGCCGCCTGAGGAGCTGGACACAGCAGGAACAGGTGAGGGTTTCAAGAAAGGCTTAGATACCTTCTTGGAACTAAAGAATATTAATGCGTACGTAGCTATGCAAAATTCTGGATCCTGGCTGGTGGAGACTCTGGGGTCAGTGATGGGGTCTCCACTGGAGCAGATTGGTTTTTGCCTTGTGGGTTTCAGGGCATTAACCAGTGGGGAGGCCGGGCTTAAAATCCTGGTCTCCCTCCCGTCACCCACATTTTACCCACCCTTGGGTGAACTTGATGGACACGTGTCTTTTTTTCAACCGTACTATGTAACTATGTAATACCAGCAGCTCTACAAGCCCTAAAACAGGCAAAGTGAACAAAGGAATTTTTTTTGCATTACTGCTACATTGGAATATATGACAATTTTGAGGTTCTTAGTGCACATTTTTGATCAAAACTGTAAATGCCCACCTACCATGGCAAGGCGATCTCAATACAGATGGGAACCTACGCTTATATGTTACATCTCTGGGTGTCTGTTCAGACCTCCACGTTTCAGGGAGAGAAGATTCCAGCTATAACCTGATCTGATTAAAAACACCTGTGTAGATGGGTGAAGTGCAAAAACCAAGATGGGGGCAGCCACTTCCCCATGCAAATAGTCTAAAAAGAAAATCTGGTCAGCACATCCATTTTGAAGAATAACTGTATAGGTGCACGCTGGTTTGACAGCTAAAAGCAATGCAAATACAACACAAAATCAGCAGCACTCCATAGGCACTAAAAAAGTCAAAGCGGACATGGGAATTTTTTAAAAAAATCATTTCTACTACTTCAGAATATATGAAAAATTTGAGGTTCTTAGTGAACATTTTTGATCAAAACTGTAAATTCCCATCTACCAACGGTGAGGTGACCTCAATTCAGATGGTAACCTACGCTATATGTTACCTCTCCTGGTTTCAGTTCAGACCTCCACATTTCAGGGGGAGAAGATTCCAGCTATAACCTGATCTGATTAAAAACACATGTGTAGATGGGTAGAGTGCAAAAAAAAAAAAAACAAGATGGGGGCAGCCACTTCCCCATGCAAACAATCCTAAAAAAAAATCTGGTCAGCACCTCCATATTGATAAATGAATCTATAGGTGCACACTGGCGTGGCAGCCAAAAGCAATGCAAAAAACAACACAATATCAGTAGCACTCTATAGGCACTAAAATACAGTCAAAGCGGACATGGGAATTTTTTTTTTAAAAATAATTTCTGCTACTTTGGAATAGATGACAATTATGAGGTTCTTAGTGCACATTTTTGATCAAAACTGTAAATGCCCACTTACCACGGCAAGGTGACCCCAATTCAGGTGGGAACCTACGCTATATGTCAACTCTTTTGGTGTCTCTTCAGACCTCCACACTTCAGGGAGAGTAGATTCCAGCTATAATCTGATCTGATTAAAACACCTGTGCAGATGGGTAGAATGCAAAAACCAAGATGGGAGCAGTAACTTCCCCATACAGACAGTCCAAAATCTGGTCAGCACATCCATTTTGTTAAATGAGTCTATAGGTGCTGATATAGTGTTGTGTTTATACTGTTTCTCTGTTTCTTTCTGAGCCTATTTATCCAATTACGTTTAAGCAATTTAAAGCTAGTGGTCACTTTCGGTCATCTTAGCGTCAACTCGGGCGTGAAACGCGTAAGCTTCCCCTTGCTTTTTATCTATTTATTTTATAAGAAGTACGTTTTTTTAAACTTTCACCTACTTCGTCCTTATCATTTTCATGCAGTAGCGAAGCATGGAGGCAGTCTTTTTACTTTGGTGCATGTACAGTATGTGATGGGAATGTATTATAATGTGAGGAGGGAAAGGGGGAAAAAAGAATTATAGGTTACAGCCACATAGTCAAAGGAGCAGGAAAACCTTCAAGGAGCACAGAGTATTTCAGTATGGAGCATGCAGGAAGTCTCTTTATGTATGTGATGGGGATGTATTATAATGTGAAGAGGGAATGGAAAAAAAAAATCAAAGGAGCAGGCAAACCTTCAAGCAGCACAGAGTTATTTCAGAATGGAGCATGGGAGGCAGTCTCTTTATTTGTATGTATGTGATGGGGATGTATTATAATGTGGAAGAGGGAATGGAAAAAAAAAATCAAAGGAGCAGGCAAACCTTCAAGCAGCACAGAGTATTTCAGTACGGAGCAAGGAGGCAGTCTCTTTACTTTGGTACATGTATGTGATGGGGATGTATTATAATGTGGAGAGGGAAAGGAAAAAAAAATTAGAGGATAGAGCCGCAAAGTCAAAGGAGCAGGCAAACCTTCCAGCAGCACAGAGTATTTCAGTACGGAGAACGGAGGCAGTCTCTTTATGTATGTGATGGGGGTGTATTATAATGTGGAGAGGGAATGGAAAAAAAAAAATCAAAGGAGCAGGCAAACCTCCAAGCAGCACAGAGTATTTCAGTACGGAGCACGGAGGCACTCTTTTTATGTATGTGATGGGGGTGTATTATAATGTGAAGAGGGAATGGAAAAAAAAAAATCAAAGGAGCAGGCAAACCTTCAAGCAGCACAGAGTATTTCAGTACAGAGCACGGAGGCAGTCTCTTTATGTATGTGATGGGGATGTTTTATAATGTGAAGAGGGAATGGAAAAAAAAAATTAGAGGATAGAGCCGCATAGTCAAAGGAGCAGACAAACTTCCAAGCAGCACAGAGTATTTCAGTACTGCCTTGATGTTGTTTCCTCTCAATTCATATAATAATGAAAGGGCAGACAGCGATGTGATGATAGAAGGGTCTCCATGTCAGGAGAGGAATGAAGAAATGTAAAGACTGGAAGTTATATAAGTAGACTGGTCTCCTAGTAGCGCAGAGTATTTCAGGAGAGGAGTATGCCATTGCTGTGGGAGACTGTTAATTCATAACTATGTGTAGCAGGGTCAGTGCTATATAAGGATGGCAATGGAGACCATGGACACAAGTAAGAAAGAGCAGAAGCAACAGTAGCACAAGAGAGGGATGTATTAACTATCCGGGAGTCATAAGTTATATAAGGAGACCTTTTTCTAGTAGCACAGAGTATTTCAGGAGATGAGTGTGTTGTTGCTGTGGGAGACTATTAATGCATAACTGTAGAAAAAGTCATTTGTCCTCGGTGCTCACATCCACAGGTCTAGTGAAATGATCACCACATCAATGGACCTGGAAATCGCTACAATGATTTATTAAAATGGCAAAAGGGACTAAAACTTGACGCATTTCACGCCAGTAATGGCGCGTTATAAAGGACAAAGGTGGCGGTTCTGCTTAACGAGGAGAGCGACGCTCTGTTTTTATCTTCAAGACATAACTGTATGTAGCCTGGTCAGGGACGTATAAGGATGGGAATGGACAACACAGATTATAGAGAGCAAAAGCAACAGCAGCACAGAGTATTTCAGGAGAGGGTGTGCTAGTCCTGTGGGAGACAGTGGCTTTAGAGGCGTAACTTGAAGCTTCTGGGCCCTAGTGCAAATAGTGAAATGGTGCCCCTCAGCTACCATGCGCCATTTACAATGCTGTGGCAGAAGGGCTTTTGGGGCCCCCTCAGGCTGCAGGGCCCGGTAGCGACTGCTACCTCTGCACCCTTTATAGAGTGGCTCATTCATAACAAAGGACTGTACGTATGGCTGTGGCATATGAAGATGGAATGGATGAAACAGACCCAGCAGCACAGAGTATTTCAGGAGCCTAGTTTTTTTTTTTTTTTTTTTTTTTTAATGGAATTCTATGAATGTGTAGTAGGAGTCCAGATATAGATGGAGGAGGAGGGTGATGATGAAGATGGTCACGTCAATGCCCTTCATTATACAGAGTCCATTGTTTGCTGTGAGTATCAATGGCTCGATTGTGGCCCCCATGCCTTGGGGTTTCTTCCCCTGCACAGATCCTCACTAGGGTGACCAGGGAAACATTTGCTTTCATGCCGTACTATGGGAATGCAGTAGCCATGATGTTTCTATGTGATTTGTCCTTTATTTGAAGGTGTAGTCCATTTCTCATGTAGCTGCACCATATGGTGGTGTGGGATTTACTTTCTAATGGGGTTGTCTTCTTTTCCTTTTGTTCAGTCATAGAGTGATCCCCTGTAATTTGTAGGATAAATGGAAATGTGTTCAGTTCTCCTGCAGCACCACTATAAGCGAGATGAGGCACTATGCCCATTGAATTCAATGGAGGGTCCTCTTCAAGGGGTGTTCCCACCATGTACTTTGATACCATGTGGATAGGATATGTCATAAAAGTGTGATAAATGGGGTCCTATATCAGGAATAGCCCCCACGATAGCCTCCGCTCAGAAAGGAGAGCCAGGTGCACTTGCGCACAACTCTCAATCCTGCTCTATGGGGTTGTGAGTACAGCCATATGGTCCTATCCGTGGTGGGTAGACTCCTTTAGTGCATAGACATGTTGGGTCCCCCAGAGTGAGAGGCCCTCTCTGTAGCCGCCATGTTTTGCAGCTCTGAGAGGGATTGTCTTATCATCCGTAACCTAGTAGGCTAGGTTCACACGGCTTAATTGCGGGACGTATTTTGCCCCGCAATTACGCCATGTGCTCGGGAACGGGGGCGGGGCGATCTATGAGAACTGTGGATTTCCGTAATGACTGGGCCGTATTTCAGCCCATAATTCATGTAGTACAGTGCGAATTATGGGCTGAAATACGTCCCAAAATAAGCCGTGTGAACATAGCCTTAGGGTATATGGATGTCAAAGGTGGGGAGTCCTCCTGTACTAGGCAGTTGCTTCTTTTTTTTGCAATAGCTGCCACATCACATTGCTGTATCTTATTAATAATAATAATAATAATAATTTTTATTTATATAGCGCCAACATATTCCGCAGCACTTTACAATTTAGAGGGTATACATAAAGACATCACACATTAATCTTACTGAAGGGATCCGCGATGTTGCTATCTCGGACCCGTCTATATATCCTTCATTATATTCCTGCCTAACAAGGGACGTAAGTTATTTGGTATTTTGTTGTATTATCATTTGTAGTTTTCAGTTCCCTGATGAACCCCTGGTCGTTGGGGGGGAAACGCGTCGGAACTTTTTTTGGTATGTTACTTTTATATTTTGTTAGTTAGTAGTGGTTTGCACTTTTGAGCACTTTTTTGCTTTTTGAGATTGTATTATTGTATGTTGTTTATGTATCTTGTTAGTGCATTGATAGTCTAGGTTCCTGATTGGGGGCGCCCTTATCGGGGCGATCTCCCCATTTTTGTATAGGCAGCTTTAGTTGATTAGGGATATTGATGGTGTATTTTATATTTAGGTATTTATTAATAGTTATTACCGTAAATAAAAGTTATATTTTATCTATTTCCGAGGTTTATACGTTCTAGTAGTTTGATGGTTTATTGTAGGAGTATAACCAGGCTTTGATCATCTTTATATCGTCGGTTTCCTACACTTATCTTTCATATTAGGTTTTCGTGTTTTTTTTTTACAGATATTGAGCAGTCTGAAAATTTATTGCAAAGTACTAGAACGGCTCAAAAATGGATAAGGCTGGGGACATTGACCACTGCCAACATTTTGGGCTGTGTCAAAGTTATTGTAGGCTCCACAGCATAGCTAAGAAACAGAGACGGCTTTCCTCTAGTGCAATAAGTCACCTTGAAGATTTGTGCAGTGATTAGAAGCACAACTCTGTAGCGCATGGTAAGTTTTGCGAGCTCTAGATAGCAGCCATTAGCATTACTCCAAACCGCTGAGGATCAAACTGATGATAAAAAGGTATCCTCAGCACTCGCTTCACCGAAGATGGAAGTTCAAGTAAAAGGACAGTTATAAAATAAAAATAAAAAAAAACTTGATTTATTAAAATAAAAAAATCATGGGGAGGTTGATTCATTTCACAGGAAAAAGGAAATGATAAAAACAGCACTAATATGGGTGTGAAACGCGTTGAGCTCCCTATGATTTTTTATTATAATCAAGTTTTTTAACTGTCCTTTTACTAGTGCATATTGTATTGATGTGGTACTATCCTATTGAAGTGCATGCTGAGTCTAACTTTTTTATCTTCACTTTGTTTCAGGGTCCTTTAAAGGGTCTTTCCATCTCATTAATGGACAAATTGTGCCCAAAGTGTCAATACTTTGTGTGGCCGCCATTACTTCCCAGCGCTGCCTTAACCCTCCTGGGGACAGAGTTCACTAGAACTTCACAGGTTGCAGCCACTGGAATCCTCTTCCCTCCTCCACGACGACATCAGCTGGTGGAGGTTAGAGACTTTGCGCTCCTTCACCTTGCATTTGAGGATGCCCCACAAATGCTTAATAGAGTTTAGGTTTGGAGACATGCTTGGCCAGTCCAGACAATTTTAGCAAGGCAGTGGTGGTCTTGGAGGTGCTTGGGGTCATTATCATTTTGGATACTGCCCTGCGGCCCAGAAGGGAGGGGATCATGCTCTGCCTCATTATGCCACAGTACATGTTCTCATTTATGATTCCCTCAATGAACTGTAGCTCCTCACAGCCAGCAGCACTCATGCAGCCGCAAACCATGACACGCCCACCACCATGCTTGACTGTAGTCAAGACTCACTTGTCTTTGAACGCCTCACCTGGTTACCGCCACACACGCTTGGCACCATCTGAACCAAATAAGTTTCTCTTGGTCTCATCAGAGCACTGAGCACCAGTAATCCATGTCCTTAGGCTGCTTATCTTCAGCAAACTGTTTGTGCTTTCTTGTGCATCATCTTTAAAAGAGACTTCCTTCTGGGACAACAGTCATGCAGACCAATGTGATGCTGTCTGCTGCATATGGTCTGAGCACTGGCACGCTGACCCCCCACACCTGTAACCTCTGCAGCAATGCTGGCAGCTCTCATCTCTGGATATGATGCTGGGCATGTGCACTCAGCTTCGTGGGTCAGCCATAGCGAGGCCTGTTCTTAGTGGGCCCGGTCTTGTTAATTCGCTGTATGGTCTTGGCCCCCGCGCTGCAGCTCAGTGTCAGGGGGTCGGCATCTCCTTCTAGCCTCGGCCAGCTTTATGTAGAGCAACTATTCTTTTTCTCAGATCCTCAGACAGTTCTTTGCCGTGAGGAGCCATGATGAACCTCCAGTGACCAGTATGAGAGAGTGTGAGAGCAATAACACCAAATGTAACATACCTTCTCCCCATTCACACCTGAAACCTTGTAACACTAACAAGTCACATGACACTAGGCACAATTTGTCCATTTTCCCTTAGGGGTGTACTCACTTTTGTTGCCAGTGGTTTAGACGTTGATGTCTGTGTGTTAAGTTATTTTGAGAGCACACCAAATTTACACTGTGATACAAGCCGTACACGGACTACTTTACGTTGTATCACAGTGTTTTAGCTTCAGTGTTGTCCAATGAAAAGGTATGATATAATATTTAAAAAAATATGAGGGGTGTTCTGACTTTTGTGACATACTGTAAAAAATAACAAAGCCACTCAGCAGCTAACAGCATGAAATTGTTTCTATCTAGCTAGAACAGGAATCCTCAAACTGCGGCCCTCCAGCTATTGGGGAAACTACAACTCCCATCATGCCCACTGTTATAGATGACATAAATGCATGATGGGAGTTGTAGTTTCCCAACAGCTGGAGGGCCCGCAGTTTGAGGATGCCTGAGCTAGAAGCTTCGTCTTAAGTTCTGGTAGTTCACATTTATTGCCAGACATCCTCTTGGGCAGTGTCATTGTCTTTAACAACCCTTGCCTGATCAATGTCCCTCATACATGCCAACTCTCCCGTTTTTGGCGGGGGGGGGGGGTCCCCCGCTATTTGGGTCCCCTCCCGCCCTCCCTGCAGACGGCGGGGGTCCTTTAAATTACCGCGGCGCAAGAGTAGCGCTGGTGCGCTACTCTTGCGCCGCGGGACCGCTCCTACAGCGGGTGCAGCGGCCGCACGGCACCCGCCCGCGGTCTCACTGTGCGGGGAGGAGGCAGGAGAGATCGCTCCCTCCTCCCTCCTCTCCCTGTATGTACGGCGCCGGTGTGTGCGCCGTACATACGGGTCAACGGCGCAGGGGGAAGTGACGCGCGGCTGCTCTCACTTCCCCCTGCGCCGCTGAAGAGATCGGTCGGGAGCTGGCAGCGCTGCAGGAGCCTGGTAAGGTAAGTGGATTTTATTATTTAATTTTTATTAGCTTTAGGGGGCTCTACCTGGCTAACAGAGAGGGCACCTACCTGGCAACAGAGGGGGCACTACCTGGCAACAGAGGGGGCACTACCTGGCAACAGAGGGGGCACTACCTGGCAACAGAGGGGACATTTACCTGGCAACAAAGGGGGCACTACCTGCAACGAGGGGCACTACCTGGCAACAGAGGGGCACTACCTGGCAACAAAGGGGGCACTACCTGGCAACAGAGGGGGCACTACCTGGCAACAATGGCGGGGGCACTACCTGGCAACAGAGGGGGCACTAAAAGGCAAACAGATGGGGGCACTACCTGGCAACAGAGGGGCACTACCTGGCAACAGAGGGGGCACTACCTGGCAACAGAGGGGGCACTACCTGGCAACAGAGGGGGCACTACCCTGGGGCGGATAACTGGACAGGGGCACTACCTGGCAAACAGATGGGGGCATCTACCTGGCTAACAGATGGGGGCCACTACCTGGCAACAGAGGGGGCACTACCTGGCAACAGAGGGGGCATCTACCTGGCAACAGAGGGGGCATCTACCTGGCCACAGAGGGGCACTACCTGGCTAACAATGGGGGCACTACCTGGCTAACAGATGGGACATCTACCTGGCAAACAGAGGGGACATCTACCTGGCAACAGAGGGGACATCTACCTGGCAAACAGAGGGGACATCTACCTGGCAAACAATGGGGCATACCTGGCAAACAGATGGGGCACCTACCTGGCTGAACAATGGGGGCACCCACCTGGCTAACAATGGGGGCACCTACCTGGCTAACAATGGGGGCACACTGGCTAACAATGGGGGCACCTACCTGGCTAACAAGGGGGCATCTACCTGGCTACAAATTGGCTCTACCTGGCTACAGATGGGCATCTACTGGCTACAAGGGGGCATCTACCGGCCTGTAAGGGGCACTACCTGGTTATGGGGGGCTACTACCTGGCTATAAGGGCATCTACCTGGCTTTCTTCCAAAGCCGTTATGCAGTTAGGTGGAGTGGGTGTGGCTTTTTGAAGGGGCGTGGCATACCAACAAGATGGGCGTGTCCATGCAAAATTTTGCCGCGGCGCGCTAAGCGCGCCGCCCACTGAGTTCTCCTGCTTTTTCATTTTCGAAAGTTGCCAACTATGATGTCCCTCTAAGGCTGTGTTCACACGATGTACCGCGGTGGGTACAGTACATTGTGTCTTTTGGGAGCACGTGCTGATACGCGCATACTACCGCGACGCAGCCCCATTGACATTCGTTACTCACGGCGTGTATTTGCCACAAGTAATTGACATGTCACTTATCTCCCCGCGCGTACAATACGATCGTATTGTACGAGCGGGGAGAGGAGGCGTAATCCATACTTCTCTATGAGAACCGTGAATTACCGTAATTTCGGCGCGCATCTCGCTCGTATCAGAGCACAAATATGCGGCGAAATGTGCAACGAATTTACCCCATTTGAACATAGCCTGACAGGCACAGCTAGGACTAGGAGCTTGCCTCTATTTTATGGTCTACTTTTAATGAAGGAGGAGAACATATTATAACATCCCTCTCAGTGGAGTCCCCTCCGCACTACATTTGGTGCCCAACCACCTGCTGCCCACCTCGCCTGCCCTTCTACCAGCACCATAGTGCTCAAACCGCACGCCGCACTGCTTTCTCCCCTGCAGGTAGCAAGTTCTACTCAATGTCCGGTCCCTTCTCCCTCACCCTGATGATACAAAACCTCTTGTCCTAGCAACCAAGGACAACAACAATTAGGGATAATAAAGACGGGACAGGGACAAGATGCTTAACCCAGAGGGACTTGCTCCTCTTCTCTCGTCTTGCTGCTCTCAGTGATAATTATATATTATGCTGGACAAAAGACGTATGTCCTTCAGCTTCAGCCATAAGATTGGTTAGAGAGAAGGGTTTAGAAAATTTTAGAACTTTATTTTCCCACCAGAGCCGTCTTAACAGTATTATGGGCCCCCGGGCATAATACTGCAGTGGGCCCTGCCCAAATATATGACACCACACTAAGTCATGCCTCTAGCGACCCCAAGCACACCCATATTATCACTCCACTAAGACTGATTGGCAGGGCAGAGAGCCTTTGGCTCCCTTCTCCACCAGGGTTTTAACTGTTTTCACATCCTAAAAACACACAAACAGTTAAACAGTTTCTTGTATTCCTGGGCAAAGCATACCCCACCTGGGGCCCCTATACCTGTGGGGCCCCCGGGCAAGTGCCTAATGTGCCCAATGGAAAATATGGTGCTGTTTCCCTCTCTTAACCCAGAAATATGGGACGTGAGCCAATCTGTCCTAAACGGAAACAGACAGGATCAACGTGCTAAATGAAAATTTTATAGGTCTACATAAGTGTTGATTTAATTTGGTTGTAATTGTCTCAGCCTTCCTTGAAGCCCTCACATGTTCCTGTTCAGGCCAGCGCCTAAGGCAGCTATTCCACAGATTCACTCTTCTTATGGTAAAGAAGGCTGGTCACCTCTGCAGAGTGGACCTTGTCTTTCTTCTGACCAAGCAAGTGGCTCCTTTTCTTTTGAGGGGAGGGGGTGTTACATGAAACAGCTTTTGACCATGTTTTTTTTCCCATGTTCCTACAGATATGTATCATGTCACCCTTTAGTAATATCCTATCAAGATGAATTAAATGTAAACTGGTGGACAGTAAACTTAATTTTAGCAGCCAGTGTCAGGCAGCAGCTGCCAAGGCAAACAGAATTATGGGGTGTATTAAAAGGGGCATAGATGAACATGATGAGAACATTATTCTCCCATTATAGAAGTCACTGGTTAGACCACACATGGAATATTGTGTACAGTTTTGAGCACAGGAAAGACATTGTAGAGCTTGAACAGGTACAAAGGCGGCAACAAAAATAATAAAAGGACTGGGTGGACTACAATACACAGAAAGATTAGCAAGATTGGGGTTATTTAGTTTAGAGACATAATAAATATGTTTAACCCCTTAACGACCGCCCACTGACTTTAGACGTCGCTGCAGACATCGGGGCTTGCGGCGCCCGGCGCTGCAATTGCGCTGGGATCGGGACTGTATTACACAACCCTGATCCCAGAGCATGTCCTGCGAATCCTCCACAACCCGATGCTTTAACCCTTTGATTGCGGCGGTGCGTTACCACCGCGCAATCAAAGGGTTTCCCTGCTCTGTCGGGTGATCGGAACGCCCGAGTGACCGACAGAGCGGTACGGCGCACAGTAGCCCTGGGGACCTAAGTAGCCCAGAGCTGTCTGTGTAAAAGCAGTGTCAGAGCAACTGTGTGTGTCCTATCACTACTTGTCACTGACACAGATTATAATGTATTAGCATATATGAATATGCTAATACATTACTAAGTGTAAAAAAAATTTTAAAGAAATGTTATACAGCTCTCCCTTCAAGGGAGTAAAAATAAAAAAAAAGTAAAAAAAAAACAAAAAGTGTAAAATAAAGTATAAAAAAATAAAAATAAATATTTAATAAAAAATAATTGTGCATAAATTACACGCACGAAAAATCCTACACATATTAGGTATCCACACGACCGTAATAACTTGTAGAATTAGTCTAACAAGTTATTAAGTGTGAAATGTGAAGGATGTAAAAAAAAATAAAATAATTAAAAAATACTGCAATTATTTATAAGTGAACTTAAACTATTCCCCCATAAAGTACAACTCGTCTCGAATAAAAGAGGCCTCTCCAAACTGCGTCAATGAAAAAATTAAAAAATTTACAACTGTTGAAACGCAAGGAGGCAAAAACAAAAAAAAAATGTTCTGGTCATTACCTACTTTTCAGGCATTTGGCTTAAGGGGTTAAATATATTAAGGGCCAATATAGAGATCTCGCTAAAGATTTATTTATACCCAGGGCTGTATCTAGAACAAGGGGGCGTCTCTATGTCTTTAGGAAAGAAAGTTTCTACATAAATAGAGAAAGGGATTCTTTACTGTTAGAGCAGTGAGACTGTGGAACTTGTCATGGTGAATTCAATAACAGAGTTCAAGAAGGGCTTGGATGCGTTTCTGGAGCGTAATAATATAACAAGTTATAATGACCAGGATTCTGGAGTGGTCCGGGAATTATTCCGGTTGCCAGATTGGAGTCGGGAAGGGAACTTTTTTCCCTAAAGGAGGACAATTGGCTTCTACCTCATGGAGGGTTTTTGCCTTCCTCTGGATCAACACTTTAGCAGATAGGCTGAACTGGATGGACGTCTTGTCTTTTTTCGGCCTTACAAACTATGTAATTATGTAATTTAGCAGCTTATTTCCCTGCTTTGAGCAGTAGCTTCTTGTTAGGAGGCTCCCAGGATGATGTTTCCAGTAAGTCGTGGAAGCAGGGGGACAACCTTAGCCGCAGTCATATTGGTTATTACCCAGGTTTCCAAGAAAGCTATGGACTTCTAGTTTGTTAGTCAAGGCACCTAAGACAGATGTTCACTAGAGCGAGTATCCTCAGGGGAGAAGCTTAGGTATGTCTGTAAGTGTGGTACTTTAGGATTATAGCTCACACCTATTTGCAGCCATTAGATGTGAACAGTGGTGTAACAGATGGACAGATAGTCCTGTTCTTCACACCTTGGAAGGAGAAAAGGAAGTGCCTTCTGTGTGCCAAGTGGATCAAAGTAACATCTGAAGGACAAGACAAAGCCACAGACCAGCTGTTTATCTAATGCAAAATATCTAAGGAGCCCTACATCAGGGAACCTTAGGGCAGATTAGTGGATCTATGTTTGATCAATTAATCAGTCTACCGATCTATCTATTCTTTGATCCATATGAGAAATTTAGTGATCATTTGGTTAATTTTAAAGGGAATGTGTCATCAAAAGTGACTTATTGTTTAACTCGCGTTTTTATGTTCAACAAATTTTTTAAGAATTTTTGGTTAAATTTTTTTTTTTTTAAATTTTCCATATCACTTTCAATATTTTTTAATAATTCTTAAGTCCTGCAGTTTTCACTTTGGCCACTCGGCCTAATAATCGTCTGACACTTCCTGTTCTGTAGAGAAAGATTCTCAGTTGTATTCTCATTATCAGCACAAAGAGGGTCAAACTGAAAGGAGACCCCAGTGTGAATAGATAACACAGGATCCACCAGTCACAAGAGGAGATAGTCATAGCTCTCTCCCCCCTTCTCCCTGCACAGTGACTTCTTCCCAGGTCACAGAGCATGACTAGAAAACTCTCCTATAGAAGTCAATGGGACTGAGTCAGTCTTACTTCTCCTATGTGCATGAAGCTGCTTTAAAGCATCTCTCTGACTGCTGTTAAAGCATTGCAAACAAGGCCTAGTGGACAAAGTGAAAACTGCAAGACTCAAAGGGGTTTTGCCACGATGTAATATTGACGTGGGTTCCTCCAAAATGGGTATTTAATCACTTTTCTAAATATATGTGATTACAAAAGTGAAGCCTCCAAGATCTAAAACTTTCTTTCCATGCCCTTAGTTACCTGACAGTTTACATTAGACACGACCAGGAGCTGACAGGAGATGATCTGGTCGGGCTTGCCCTGTCTGCACTTCTTATCTGATGACAGGGAAAGGAAGGAGCTTGCAAGGCGCTGTAGAGAAATATCCTGTCTTTTGTATAGAGGATCCACTGGTTCTAATGTAATTATTTGTGTAAACATTGTAGACGCTCCCTGCCACTTCGTCTCTGCTCAGACACCCTCCCTCTCTCCCGGACTCAGCATGCTGAGTTAATTTTGTCTCCTGATCAGATAACATGTAAGGAACTGACTTCTTGGCAAAACCCCTTTAAGAATTATTAAAAAAATATTGAAAGTGATATGAAAAATTAAAAAAACAACCAAAAATTCCTAAAAAATGTATTTAGCATAAAAATGGGACTTAAACAATTTTTTTTTTTTTTTTTTAATGACCGTTTCCCTTTAAGTTAATTTCAGGTTTGAGTTTTAAAATCTGTTACTTTACTTAAAGAGAACCTGTCACATAGGTTATGCCACCTTGCTGAGGACAGCACAAGCCAGTGTCAGACCTGCTGTTTCCAGCGCTGTGTCCCTTATTCTGTAAGATGCTGCAGTTTTAGAGCATTTAAAGATAACCTGTCACATAGTTTTTGCCGCCTGGCTGAGGGCAGCACAAGGTAGTGTCAGACCTGCTGTTTCCAGCGCTGTGTCCCTTATTTAAGATGCTTGAGTTCTCGTGTATTTATTGCTTAAATCTGCAGTTTTGAGCGAGAAGAGTCCTTCAGAGAGTCAGTTTTTTTTATACTCGGCCCACCCGTGGCTAGCCCCTCCCTCCTCAACTGACAAACCTATTACTTTGAATAGGTAGAAACATGTGAATAACTGTCAGTGGGTGGAGCTAGCCTTTGATGGGTGGAGCTATCACCTGCTCATGAATAAGATTTGAGGGGTAAATGCTCTAAAACTGCAGCATCTTACATAATAAGGGACACAGTGCTGGGAACAGCAGGGCTGACACCAGCTAGTGCTGCCCTCAGTAAGGGGGGCATAACTTATGTGACAGGTTCCCTTTAACAGTGTTCTTTTTTTCTGGCTTTTACTAGATATCTGTCCCTGACCTAGATAATATAATAATCTTTATTTATATGGCGCTAACATATTCGGCAGCACTTTACAATGTAGAGGGTGTAATGACAGACAAAGAGACAGACATAACAAGGAAAAAGCTACTTACAGATAATAAAAGGGTAGGGACCCGCTCGCAAGAGTTACAATCTTTGGGTGTATGGATGAGACGAATGGAGAGAAGTGCCAAGTTTACAATGGTCTGGCCATGTTATATAAATATGGGTGGATTATATAAAAATTGGGTGAACCTGCCACCCGACCGACAGGAAAAAAAAAAACAAACAGGTGACCACAGTTGGCTTTGCTCCTGTTTTCCCTCTGCCATTTGGTCACTTTCTTGCACACTCCCTCACTCTCCAGCTTAGTCACTTTTGTCCTCCCACACAAGGGTACTTTGTGGTTCTAGTTTTTTTAAGAAATTTGCTTTTGGTGTTTATCTCAGTTCTTCTTTCCTATGCACCAGGGGTGGGAAACCTTTAATTTTTTTTGCCAAGAACCATGTGGATCTTTATAAGATGATTCAAGACTACCAAAAATGATACAAAAAAAGCTGCTAAATTTTGGTCAGCCCTGAATTAATCCCCCCTAAGAGATGACGGGAATGCTTGTTTCCAGTCAGTGCAGGGCCCATGCTGAAGGGGAGAAGTACATCAACATCAAATTTTGTCTATGCCGTTTCTCCACTACAGCACATCGGGGGGGGGGAGAAAAAGGCATGGACAAGAGTTACAACTGAAGGGCTGATTTTTCCCCCCTTCCTGTTTTACCTGCAATTTTCCTGAGCACCCTCCAGCTGTATGTCCTACCCCCCCCCCTCCCCCCTTTGACTTTTTTGGGATAAAACGCAAAGGGGGCCTAGAGTTGACCCTGAAGTCATGTATGCCTTCCAATGTATGGTATCCAATGTACTTGAGTCTCCATTCCCATGTGCTGTGATATCCTTACTCTTTTGCCCTGTGGTGTATTAGCACAAAAGATAAAACATGGACTAGGTTAGCCTGAGGCTTAAAACCCCAGGGGCTCAGTGCACCGGGTTTTATGAATTTAAATTTGCGATATTTTGGGATCTTAATAAAAAATGGACAAATAAAATCCCGGGGGTCTGGGGTTTGGAAGGGGTTAATACTGACCTCTCTGGTTATCTATGTTAATGAAGTTAATGCTAACAACCCTGGAGATCTTAGTGATCAATGGGATTAATCCTAAAACCTTTGGAGGTCTAGGGTTGTGAAGGGGTTAATACTGACATCAGGTTATCTAGATTCATGAAGTTAATTCTAACATCTCTGGAGATCTTAGTTATCAATGGGATTAATCCTAAAATCCCTGGGGGTCAATTTTTGTAAAGGGGTTTTAATCTGACCTCTCTGGTTATCTATGTTAATGAAGTTAATGCTAACATCCCTGGAGATCTTAGTGATCAATGGGATTAATCTTAAAATCCCTGGAGGTCTAGAGTTGTGAAGGGGTTAATACTGACCTCTCTGGTTATCTATGTTAAAGGGTTAATCGAAAATCTCTTGGATCTTAGTTATCAATGGGATTAATCCTAAAACCCCTGGGGGCGGAGTTGTGAAGGGGTTTAATCTGCATAAATTATCTAGATTCATAATTAAGCTTTTATCCCTGAAATTTGTTATCATGGTTTTAACCCCTAAAACCTTTGGAGGTAAAAGGGTTGTGAAGGGGTTAAAACGACTCGGGTTTTATCTAATTCATGAAGTTAATTCTAACATCTCTGGAGATCTTAGTTATCAATGGGATTAATCCTAAAATCCCTGGGGTCTGGGGTTGTAAAGGGGGGTTAATACTGACATCATTATTGGTTCAGCATGCAGTGCCCTGAGTCTTTTCCTTTTCCTTGCTATGATTTACGCCATTTCCCCCCAATGTGCTTTACAATTGGGAAGAAGGGACCTGGCAGGTTTATTAATTGCTTTATATTTCTGAGTCAGCAAGCAAATGCCAGAAGCTTCAGAGACCAGTAGCACATCGAGAAGAAACAGGTTGAGCTATTGGGCTGGTCTCCAAAGCTCCTGGAACTTTTTTGCTGGCTCAGGGATCCAAAGGGCGTAGCAAGACCAGGTGATTTTGCCAGACATTTCATTCCCCTGCTCTACATACATGTTACTTACAGTTTCTCACGAAAGTAAGTACACCTCTCACATTTTTGTAAATATTGTATAGGATGTGTTTTCACTGGACTACACTAAAGATCTGACACTTTGATACAACGTAAAGTAGTCCTTCCTTGATAGTAAGGACAGTTGGTTTAAAGAGCTGAATATATACACTAGAGAGAGACTTAGATGGACCTCTGGGACCTGCACCTATCTCAAGAACGGGAGGTCCACTTGTACAAATTCTCCTCAGCGCCACAGCAGAACAGAGTGGTGACACGCATTTGTGGCTCTCTCTGTTCTTTTCAATGGGAGTTCTGTGTCGATCATTTGTGCTGAGATGGTCTAAGGTTGTGAAAAGGATGATGATAACATTCCTGGTGGTCTAGGTTTGTGAAGGGGTTAATACTGACATCTCTGGTTATCTAGGTTCATGAAGTTAATGCTGACATCTCTGGAGATATTAGTTATCAATGGGATCAATATTAATATCCCTGGGGGTCTAGGGTTGTGAAAGGGTTAACACTGACATCTCTTTATCTAGGTTAATGAAGTTAATGCTAACATCTATGGAGATCTTAGTTACCTATGGGTTTAATACTAATATCTCTGGAGGTCTAGGGTTGTTTAGGGGTTAATTCTGACATCTCTGGTTATGTACAGTAGGTTAATGAAGTTAATGCTAACATTGCTGGAAATGTAAGTTATCAATGAGATTATTCCTAATATCCATGGAGGTCTAGGGTTGTTTAGGGGTTAATATTGATATCCATGGTTATCTAGGTTCATTAAATTAATGCTGACATCTCTGGAGATCTTAGTTATCAATTAGATTAATTCTAATATCCCTGGAGGTCTAGGGTTGTGAAGGGGTTAATTCTGACATCTCTGGTTACCTAGGTTAATGAAGTTAATGCTAACATTGCTAGAAATGTAAATTATCAATGCAATTAATCCTAATTTTCCTGGAGGTCTAGGTTTGTGAAGGGGTTAATACTGACATCCCTGGTTATCTAATTTCATGAAGTTAATGCAAACATCTATGGAGATCTTAGTTATCAGTGAGATTAATCCTAATATCCCTGGAGGTCTACGGTTGTTTAGGGGTTAATTCTGACATCTCTGGTTACCTAGGTTAATGAAGTTAATGCTAACATTGTTGAAAATGTAATTATCAATGAGATTAATCCTAATATCTCTGGAGGTCTAGGGTTGTTTAGGGGTTAATACTGACATCTCTGGTTACCTAGGTCAATGAAGTCAATGCTAACATTGCTGGAGTTTTTAGTTATCAATGGGATTAATCCTTATATTCCTGGTGGTCTAGGTTTGTGAAGGGGTTAATTCTGACATCTCTAGTTACCTAGGTCAATGAAGTCAATGCTAACATTGCTGGAGTTTTTAGTTATCAATGGGATTAATCCTTATATTCCTGGTGGTCTAGGTTTGTGAAGGGGTTAATTCTGACATCTCTAGTTACCTAGGTCAATGAAGTCAATGCTAACATTGCTGGAGTTTTTAGTTATCAATGGGATTAATCCTAATATCCCTGGTGTTCTAGGGTTGTACTTTTATTGCAGGATGGACAGTTCTCTCTATCGGGCTTCTTCTCCCTTATGTGTTTCTATCTCTGAAGTTTTGCCTACAGGCATCTGTGGCACAGAGACGACGCGTCGTCAGCCAATCACAGGGCAGCGCAGCTAAACCTAGAGGCTCCGTGATTGGCTGATGATGGAAATAATACAGTATTGGTGATATCTGTTATAGATTGAGGCTGAGGAAGAAGAAGAGGTGCAGGAAGAAGAGGTACCAAGGCACGAGTGGGCCCCCTTCCCTTATAGGGCCCCTGTGCAACTAAAGGGAGCCCAGGTGGAAGCCATGAGCATGAGGAGTTTTCCTTCTGCTTTGGAGAAGGGGGACCATTGATCCATGTCCCCGTGGCTCAAAGGGTTGGGGAAGGTTTTTTGTAGGCCCATCTTTTTTAAGAGAGCGCCTGTGATAAACCGCTTCTTTGAGCACTTTTCAGCATTTACTCAGGCATGTGTAATGAAAAGTAAGCCAAAAGTTCCATGTCCACATTGGTGCCCCTCAAGGGGGAGAGCCATGCAGCTGGCCCGCATTCTTCACTGACAGGAGATGCTGTTTTTGTCTCCTAGGTGCGGTGACTCTTGTTTTCTCAGTTAGGTCAGCATTGTCCATTGTTTATTCAGCAGATTCCAGATTGACAACAGATGCTTTCCAAAGGTTCCTCAACATTTTGACCCGGTTCTCTGAGGCCACTGTCTGGCAAAATCTTGGGGCTTCCCAAAACAAAGGAGACATCAAAATTAGAAAACCCCTTTTAAAGGGTGGTTTCAATCACAGAAAATTTGGGGGCCTTTATGTATGAAAAACAGTTAGCAGTAAGACTGTCCTTTTGGGCTTTGAACCAACAGAGTACATAGAAAAAATCAACTTTAGAACCAATCAAACTCGCTTTCATTTCAACAGTGCTTTTTTGGGAAAAAGAAAGCTGGCCTGTTGGGGCTATGAGCTTTGATTGGTTTTTTTTTTTACTCTATTTGGGGCTATGACTCTGATTGGTTCCTAGGGGTTTTTGATTTGGGCGCTTGATCTTGATTTGGGCGCTAGAGCTTTGTTGGTTGTATGCTCTTATTGGGCGCTATGAGCTCTGATTGGTTGCTATGGTCTATTGGGGTATGATTATTTGGGGCTATGAGCTTTGGTTTTATGTACTTTATTGGTTGTTGCACTCTGGATTTTTGGGCGCTATGAGCTTTGTTTGGGTTGGCTTTTTGTAACTCTTAATGGGCGCTATGAGCTCTTTTATTGGTTGCTATGATCCTGATTTGGGCGCTATGGGGTTGATTGTTTGATTTTTATTTTTTGTTTTTTTGCGGGGGCCTAAATTGGTCGCTATATCTCTGATTGGGCGTAGAGTTTGATTGGGTTCATGTACCTTTTTGGTTGCTATGAGCTCTGATTGGTCGCTATGAGCTCTGACTGGTCACTATGTGCTCTGATTGGTCGCTGTGTACTCTTATTGGTTGTTGTGATTGGTCGCTATGAGCTCTGATTGGTTGATATGGGCAACAAAGACACTCTTACCGCTAGATAGTTTTTATACATAAGGCCCACTGTCTCCACAAGATCATAGCCAAAATAATGTCCTTTTGGCACATGTATGCTCATAAAGCGGGATACGCCAGAGCTCGACAGAAATTTTTCCTGACATACACAATAGGGGTTACCTACACTAAGTTCTATAGCGGGTTAAAAAAAATTCACCATGGATAACCGCACTGCTGGTGGTCTAGGTCAGTGAATGTATTAAATAAAACATTCATGGTGGTCTAGTGTTGTGAAGGGGTTGATGATAACATTAAACATTCCTGGTGGTCTAGTATTGTGAACGGGTTTATGATAACATTGATGGTGGTCTAGTGTTGTGAAGGGGTTGATGATTAAATTAATGGTGGTCTGGTGTTGTGAAGGGGTTGATGATAGCATTCCTGGTGGTCTGGTGTTGTGAAGGGGTTAATGATAACATTCCTGGTGGTCTAGTATTGTGAACGGGTTGATGATAACATTGATGGTGGTCTAGTGTTGTGAAGGAATTGATGATAACATTCCTGGTGGTCTAGTATTTTGAACGGGTTTATGATAACATTGATGGTGGTCTGGTATTGTGAAGGGGTTGATGATAACATTCCTGGTGGTCTGGTGTTGTGAAGAGGTTGATAACATTCCTGGTGGTCTAGTGTTGTGAAGGGGTTGATGATAACATTCCTGGTGGTCTGGTGTTGTGAAGGGGTTGATGATAATATTCCTGGTCGTCTACTATTGTGAAGGGGTTGATGATAACATTCATGGTGGTCTTACGTTGTGAAGGGGTTGATGATAACATTCCTGGTGGTCTAGTATTGTGAAGGGGTTGATGATAACATTGATGGTGGTTTGGGGTTGGTTTGGGGGTTTATATAACATTTTTAAAAGGGGGGTCTTACGTTGTGAAGGGGGTTTATGATTAAAATTCCCGGTGTTTAAATAAATTCTTGGTTTTTGATTTTTTTTTTCTATCCTCTCTTCTGTTCCTTTCGCCCCAAAAAAGGGAAAGTAAAATTTTAAAATTGTAAAAATTTTACCCCAAAATAGTGCCAATAAAAAAGATACAAGTCACCCCCTAAAAAAAAAAAACATCCCCTTGTATGGACATACTGATGGCATAATGAAAAAAAAATTGCCTGGTCATTATGGACTAAAAAAAAAAAAGGGAAAAATGATGGGGTTTAAGGGGGGATGTTTAAAAAGCGTGCCCTCAACCCTGTTTTTATTGTATATTCCTTTTATTGCAGCACATGACCCCACCGGGCGAGATAATAATGGCCGCTGATAAGCGTCACCCTGGTTATTACTTGTTCTTGTTCCTACAGACTTTATTGTTTCCCCTCTTTTTCAGTTCGGTTGTGTTTATGGGTTTTCTTCTGCGGGGCCTTTTTCCAAAAATAAATCTTTTCCGGTCAACGGCAAGAAGTCTATAACCATGATGAAACATAAGGGCTACTTTGGGGCTACCCTTCTGAAGAGGAAAAAGACTTTTTAAAATAGACCATAAACCCGGTTTTTTAAATAACCCCCTTTTCCCACTTTTTTGCCAGTTTTCCATTTGATGGGGTTTTTGGGTTTCCCGCTTGGGGCCAAATAATCGAATAGTGGTGCCATAAATCAGAAAAAAAATTTTTATATTTTGAGCCTGTTGGGCCCCTTAAATTTTGGTGGCCCAAAAAAATTTAAGGAATATTTCGGGCATTTTTAAAAACCCCTCTTCCCCTTTAAAGTTCTCCAAGCTCTTTTTAAAAAAAAAATTTAAAAAAAAAAAAAACGGGATTTTGATAACATTTTTTTGGGGGCCAACCCTTTCTTAGTTTTAAAAGGGGTTGTTCCCCCACGGGTTTTGGTCCTTTTTTTGATCCGTTTTTGACAGTTTTAAAAGCGCATCCGGGGGAAAGGGGGTCCGCAAAACGCAGGTTTTCTTTTTTTGGAACCCCTTTCCCCAAAGTTTTTTACTTAGTTTTTTCGCATTTCCCCCCTTTTTCGGATGCGGGGGTTTTTATTTCAAAATCTCTCTCTTTTCTTTGCCCGCAAATTGGTTTTGCTGCGCTGGCCCCCACCCTTCCCGATCGGTGCCCCCTGCCCCGCACCTTGATCTGCTGCCCCTTTCCCCGCACCTTGATCTGCTGCCCCTTTCCCCGACCTCTGATTGCTGCCCCTGCCCGCCCTTGGATCTGCTGCCGCTGGTTTTCCCCCACCCTTTATTCTGCCCCTTTTTTCCCCTGCCCCCCCTCCTTTTTGGTCTGTTTCCGCTGCCCCGGACCTTCCCACGGGTTTTTCCCCCCCCCCTTTTTTTTAAGCTGCTGCTGCTTCCCGAAACCCCCGAAACAGCTGCCCCCCCCTCGTCGTGTGCTGGGTTTCCCGGAAAATCCCATCTGTTTTCCCCGAACTTACCCCCCACCTCCGATCAGCTGCCCCCCACCTTTGATTTTGCTGCCGTGCCCGCACCTCCAATCAGCTGCCCCCCACCTCCCATCTGTCCGCGGCCCCCCCCTCCAAAACAGCTTGCCCCCCACCCCCAAAGCTGGGCCCCGCCCTCCGAAACTGCTGCCCCTTTCCCCGCACTCCAATCAGCTGCCCCGCCCCCTCCCAAACAGCCCCCGCAAATCCCTCTGCTGCCGCTGCCCCCCAACCCCCCAATCAAACTTTCCCGCACCTCCAATTTTGCTGCCCCGCACCTCCGATCTGCTGCCGCTTGCCCGCCCCCTCCAATCGCTGCCCCAACCTCAAAATTTAGCTTTTCCCCGCACCTTCCGGGTCCTTTCTGCCCCTGCCCCCCCACCTCCCAAACAGGCCCCGCACCGCCGATCTGCTTTTCCCCTTTCCCCCCCCCCTCCAATAAGGCCCCCCACCCCAATCAAAATGCCCCGGGACCTCCGAATTTTGCTTTCCCCGCCCCCTTGATCTGGGTGCCCGCCCTCTGATCTGCTTTCCGCTTGGGCCCCGGGGACCTCCCCTCAGCTGTCCGAAAACCCATCTTTTCCCCGGGTCCCGCGATTTCCAGCCCCATCCCCTTTCGTTTTCGCTCCGCTTTCAGGGTGCAAAAGGGAGCTTTATAATACCCGGAGTGTGGAGGGGCTTTTGGGGCGTGCCCAAAACGGTTTCCATTTTTCATAGGGCTTTTTAATTGCGGGAAAAACGCAAAGAAGAATTGAATGTCAAAATTTTTATAAAAGGGGTGCGAAAAAGCGGGGAGGAGAGCTTCAAAAACACATCGTAAACTCCAGTTGGAAAAGCGATGCGCTTTTTCCATTTTAATTTAATTTTTAATCAAAATTGGGCAATTGTGGGATCCCGTTTTTTTCGGGGGTCCCTTAAAAAGGGTCACAAAAAAGTCGTGTGAACAAAACCCCAAAAAGTCCCCCTTTTTTTCCCAAAAAGTTTCTCACAAATGTAAAAAAAAAACCCCCCCAAAACCTCTTAAACTTAAAAGTGTAAAAGGCCAGCTCAGTTCATAAATATCATTGTAAACGCTGGATGCTCTTTTGAATTTTTATCCCTGGATGTCCCCCAAACCCTATTGAAAATGAATTTGGGATCACCAAAAAAAAAAAAAAATGGCCTATGGTGGTCAGGTAGGTTTAAATTCGTTTGGGGCAGGGGTGAGGGGGGGGGGTGCAAGGGGTTGGGGTTTTAGTACAGGGGCTAAAATATGACCAGGGGGGAAATTTTACCCCTTTTGCACAGGGGCGGTTTGGTAGGAAAAATTTTACAAAAATTTTATAATTTTTTTTAAAAAAGGAGACATTTTAATTTCACAGGTTTTAAAAAAAATCAATGTTGGGCCCCATCCCATCCCAAAATCTATCTATTATCCCATTTCAAATTTTCTATCTAAACTTCCCAAAATCTATCTATCTATCTATCTATTATCTATCAATCAATTTTATATCTATCTATCTATATCTATCTATGTAACTTCTATCTCTTTTCTATCTTTTCTACCTCATATCAAACCCATCTCTTTTCTATCTATCTATCTCATATCTAAATTTATATTTTATCTCATATCTATTATCTATCCCCATATTATTTTATCTCTTTTCTATCTTTCTCATTATTGGGATCTATATTTTATTCATATCTATCTATCTCATATCTTTATTCAATTCCCATCTATCTCTCATATTTTATTATCTATTATCTTTTTCATTTTTATTAAACTATTTCTATTTATTCATATTATCTATTATTAAACTATCTATCTATCTATCTATATCTATTTCTCATATCTATTATGTAAACTATCTATTATCTCATATTATTATCTATCTAACTTTTCATATTATCTATTATATTATCTATTATCTATCATCTTTTCTAAATTTTCTAAACTCCTATAAATTTTCATAAACTATCTATCTATATCTATCTATCTATCTATCTCATATTATTTTTCTATCCCCCTTTTATATCTATATTATCTAAATTTTTCTATTAATTTTCTATTATCTATCTTTTCATTTTCTATTCATATCTATCTCATATCTATCCCCTATTTTATCTGTCTATCTAATGTTTTATTCCCCTCTATCTATTATCTTTTTATCTATCTATCTATTCATTAAAATTTTCTATCTATTTTCTATCTTCTATTATCTATCTCATATTTTTCTCATTTTTATTATTATCTATTTTTTATCTATCTATCTCTAAACCCTCTATTTTTATCATCTTTATATCTATCCCATCTCATTTCTTTATTTTTATCTTATCTATATAAACTATCTTTTTTTTTTATCATCTCATATCTATCTATCTCATATCTATTAAAATCTATCTATCTATTTTCTCATATCTATCTATTACTATCTATCTATTAAATTTATATTTTATCCCCCTATCTATCTCATATCTATTATCTCCTTTCTATTTATCTCCTATTTTTCTATTATCTAAAATTTTCTATTTATTTATCTTTTTCTTTTCCCATCTTCCTTTTCTATCTATCCCATCTCTATCTATCTTTTCTCATATTATTAACTATCTTATATCTATCTATCTCATACTTTTATATTATCTATTCATATCTATTATCTCATATTATCTATCTACTATCTATCTATTATTTATCTTTATTTTCTAAACTTTTTATCCCATTTTTCTTTTTTTCTATCTCTTTTCTATTATCTATCTCATATCTATCTATTTAAAATCAAACTATCTTTTATCTAAATCTTTTTATTATCATCTATCTTTCTATCTATCTATCTATTTATCTATCTATCTCAAAATCTTCTATCTTTTTTATCTTTCTATCTTTCTATCTCATATCTTTATATCTTTATCTATCTCATACTATTATCTTATTTTTTATCTATCTTTTTTATTAAATGTCTATTTTTATATCTATCTTATTTACATCTATATATCTACATTTATCTTTCTACATCTATTTATCTACTCTCTGTCTATTCCTCTAGATATTTATCTATTTATACAATCAATCTTTCTAACTACTTTTACCCCTATTTGGGTTATATCTTTTTGCCGGGATGTTTTTCTTTCTTTTCTACATTAAATTTTTTATTAAACTTTAATTTTAAAGGGTTTTTATTTTTTTAAAAAACTTAATGAAACTAATGAAATTTTGGGAAATACTTTTAGAAATGTTCTTTTTTAAAAAGTAAAAAAAAGTAAGTAAAATATGCCCAAAGGAAAAAAATTAAAAACGTTTCGAATTTTAAAAAAAAAAAACTGTGGGCTGTACATAGGGGGAGGGCAAAAAACACGCAGCTGTTTCTCAGCTGAACAGCAGTTCTATAAACTATAATCTATATAATTATAAGGATAAACTATAAAATAATCTGTAATGATCGTACATTGTTGTAATTACCTTCCCGTCACCCCCCTAAAAGCACGTGTAATGTTTAAATACAGCGCCCCTTCCCCAAATTTTTTAAAAAACCGGGGTTTAATGAGGGGCCTGGTCACCGCTTTTGAAATGATGGTTTCCCTGCTTAAGAATTTTAAAAATTTGGTTTTTTAAATTTTTTCCCACTGTATGGGAAAGGCTGTGTTCACACGCACAGGGTTCGCCTGGGGCCAAACAGACTAGATAATTCTGCAGTGGGTTCCTTAGAATTTTAAAGGGAACCTCTCAGGTTTTTTGGTTTGCAATATCTGAGGCGGGAGGTGTTTAAGGGCGAAAAAGCTAAACTCTGTGATTTATAGGGTTTATATGATAGAGGGGGGGGGCGGGAAGTCGGGTTAAATTTTTTGGGTTATTGTTTGGGAGGGGAAGCTGAGCTCTTTTTTTTATATGGGGTTTTTATTGAGGGAGAAGCTGAGTCTGTGATTATAGGGTTATAGGGTAGAGGAGGGGTGCTGAGCTCTGGGATATTTTGGGTTATTGTTTGGGGGAAGGAGGGAGCTCTTTTTTTTTATTGGGTTATATGATAGAGGAAAAAAAAGTGAGCTCTGTAATATGGGGTTTTTTATATGAAGAGGAGCTGACCCCTTGGGATTTTAGGGGGTTTTTTGATAGAGGAGAGGAGTAAAGTCTGTGTTATATAGGGTTATATGTTGGGAGGGGGAGGAGCTGGCCCCTTTGGGATATATAGGGGGTTTTTGTAAAGGGAGGAAGAAAAGGGGGCTGAGTCGGGAAATTTTTAGGGTTTTATGTTGGGGGAGGGAGCTGGCTCTTTTATTTTTAGGGTTAATGTTAGAGGAGAGGAGTTTTGAATTGTGATTTATGGGGTTATATGAGGGGAGGGAGTTGGCTCTAAAAATTTATGGGGTTTATTGATAGAGGAGGGGGGAGTGATCTTTTGATATATAGGGTTTTATGATAAGGGGGGGAAGCTAAAGGCTCTGTGATATTTTAGGGGTTTTTATGATAGAGGAGGGAGCTGAGCTCTGTGATTATAGGGTTATATGATAGAGGAGGGGAAGTAAGCTTGTGATATATAGGGTTATATGAAAAGGGGAGGGGAAGTGAGTCTGTGATATTGGGGTTTATATGATAGAGGGTTGGCTCTGTGAAAATATAGGGTTTTTGATGATGAGGGGAAGCTGGTCTGTGATATTTTAGGGTTTTAAAAGGGAGAGGGTGAGCTCTGTGATTTATAGGGTTATAGGGATAGAGGGAGGGGGTGAGCTCGGGTATTTTTTGGGGTTTATATGTAGAGCGAGAGGAGTGAGCTCTGTGATTTATGGGGTTATATGTTAGAGGAGAGGAGCTAGCCCCCCGGGATTTTAATATAGGGTTAAAGAAAAGCGGAGCTCTGTGATATATAGGGTTATATGATAGGGAGGGGAAATGCAAAAAGGGGTTTTCCCTCTTGCATTTTGTAGTTTGTTGAGTTCTTTTTACGGGCGGGGGCTTTTAAATTTTTTAATACTTTCAATTTATGGGAAAATATTGGTTTTCCCCACAAGGGAAAATTACCAGGGGAAATTTACGAAAATCTTTCGAGCGGGGGGGTGCTGGCGAAGTTCTGCTCTGAAGCCTGGCCAATTATGAATGAGGATTTTTTTTTTTACATTTTATCATAGAATCTGTTTTTTTTTCGGGGTTTTTCATTCTTTGATATTGGTGTAAATGGAGACCCCCAGTTTATGTTCAAAATGGTTTTTTAATAAAACCGGGTTGCAGTTTAACAGGGGTTTGGGGCCCGGTGAATTTTTAATTGTTTAGGTTGAAAAATTCCCAATTTTACCCTCCGTTTTTAATCCCCCCAAACAGGGGAAACCCTTGGACATGAGGTTTTTGAAAATAGTAAAACCTGTGAGCACAGGTAGTGGGGAAAGGGGCGGCCGGGTTCCAGTAATATTTCTGTGGTTTGTAAATATGCACCCCCCCCTCCCCCCCCCCCCCCCCCCCCCCCCCCCGACTTGTCACAACGAAAATAGACAAATGATAGTCCCTAAAAATTAAAAATGTCATAGGAATCTTCTGTCTCATCAGTAGCTCATACTTATGTTCTTTCTCTGCCCTATGTTTTATAGGGGTAAAAAATCTCTCATTGACTAGAGGAACCAATAAATTGGTCGGTGTGAGGATTTAAAAATTTCCCTTTTAGCCTCCCCTGACTGTTTTGCATTTAAAACTGAGGAGCTCCCCACGCCCTCTATTGGATGTTTGTTATCCCAGATCACATGTAGCTCCAGGACCCTTTCAGTGGGATAAAGGGGGATTTAAGTTCAACTACAGACAACGTTTCGGGGTATTTTCCCTCGTCAGTGCCAGTGTGAATTATGGTTGGTGGGTGAGAGGCAAGGTGGCTTCAAAAGGGGAGAAATCTCTCCTTGAGGAGGGAATTCATAAATTGGTTGGTTTTGTTGGGGGGTTTTCTCCCTTTTTAGAAAATCACTGATGTTTTTCAAAAAAGCAAAGGGTTTAAAAGGCCCCTTTGGGTTGGGAGTTATTTACCCCAGATCCATGTAGCCCAGGAGCCCGCAAAATTTAAAGGGATTTTAGCCAAAACCCGTTAAATTCAATTTCAGGAAAATGTTTGGGGGAATTGCAGTGTAGAAATTTAAGGGGGGTTGGGTGGGTGAGGGCAAAAGTGGCTTAGAAAGGGGAAAAAAAACTCTCCCTTTAGGGGGGGGGGGGGGAACCAAGAAATTTTTTCCGGGGTTTAGGTTTTACTTCCTTTAGACCTCCTGACTGTTTTTGCTTTAAAAAAGCTGATGAGCTCCACGCGCCCTCTATTGGGGTGGTTTTTCCCCGTTCACATGTAGCTCACTGGGGGCCTTTTCAGTGGAAAAAGGGTTTGAGCCAAACCGCTAAGTTTCCCCTACAGACAGCTGTTTCGGGGGATTTGCCCCCCCGGTTTGTGCAATGTAGAAATTATAGTTGGCTGGATGAGGGGGAAAAGAGTGGCTTCGGGAAAGGGGGAAAAAATTTTTTCCCTTTAGGAGAGGACCTTTAAAATTTGGGCGGGGTGTGAGGGTTTTCTTTTCCTTTCAGACCTCACTTTTCTGTTTTTTCATAAAGCAAAGGCTTATGGGAAAAAAAACTGGGGGAGCTCCCCAGCGCCCCCCCTTTTTGGTGTAGTTATCCTCATTTCCATTGGAGCTGCAGGAGCCTTGCGTGTAAAGGGATTTGAGCCAAACCGCTAAGTTCAAATACCCGACAGCTGTTTACGGGGTTTTTTGCCCCTCAAACGTGCAGTGTAGAAAATTTTCTGGTTTTCCCGGGTTTAGAGGCAAGGGGTGGCTTCGGGAAAAGGGGAAAAAAAAAATTCTTTTGGGGGGGGAACCAATAAATTTGGGCGGTGTGAGGATTTACTTGCCATGTTTTATAGTTCAGTTTAAAAAAACTAAAATTAAAAATTTAAGGGGGGGGTTTTTTGACTAGGAGTAAATTTTGGGTCACGAAAAAGTTATTATCCCCAGACAACGTTATTTTCCTAGTTAAAAAAAAATAATTTTTTGATCTGCATTAAAAATTTCAAAACCAAATCTTTAACCATACAAAAAAATGCCCAACAACACTATTGGGGAACAAAATTTTGGGCCCAAAGCTTTAAGGGACTAGAAATTTTTTGACCACAATGTGGGAAAAAATCTCCCGCACCCCAGAATTTTTTAAAAATTAAAAAACAAATTTATTTTTTTCAAGTCATTTAAGGGCATATTAAATCCCAAAAACCCAAAAAACACTTTTCAACGCGGGTTTGGGGCCTTACAAGGGCTTTGGTCGTGGGCCATGAAAATGTGTTAAAGGGGTTGTTTTCAAATACAAGGTTTGCTGCTTTTTTAGTTAAAAAAAACTTGCCCAAAAAAAAGTCACTTTGCAATATGTTTTCCATTTTAAAAGTTTTCCTACCCATTCCTAGTTTCCCCCCCTTTTTTGGGGCTGCCTTTTGGGTCCAGGGTCGCTATAGCTACAGACCGTTCAATCTTTCATGTTTGGTGCCAGCAATGGTTGCTATAGCTACAGAAACCCGTGTTTACCTTCCTGATAGGCTGCCGGGAAAGGTTTCTATAGTACAAAAAAAATTTTTTTTTTTGACCTCTCCTGATTGATTTCCGGGATGGTTTCTTTTGCTACGAAATGCTGTCCTCCCTGCAGCACACTAGTAGCCAAATGGGCCCTGTCCCTGAATTAAAAAAAGAAAATGAAAAAACAGGGGTAAAGGGAAGATGAAACCATGTAGTGAGACAACCCCCCTTTAAAGAAAACTTAGGGTGCTTTCACACGTGAAATTTTTTACACGTTTTTTGGAGAAATTTTTTTTTGCAGAAAAGGGCCCGCAAAAAAAATGCTGTAAAATTGCGCACAAAAAAGCATAAAAAAAACGTGAAAAAACCCCTTTAAAAAAACATCTTTATTAGAAAAAAAGCTGACATCTTTTTCAAATTTAACCCCCCTTTCTATGATACATGGTTAAAAAAAGCACAAAAATTAATACCCAAATATTTTTACGACTTCAATTTAAAGTTATTATAGAAAACATCTACCATATACTAAACACCTATAAGCAAAAAACACACACAAAAAAAACACGCAAAAAACAAACAAGCAAAAAAAAAACAAACCCAAATAAATAATGTATATACATCACATTTTCATTTGTTTTAACCCCCTTTTGGTTTTTTCAATTTTCTGGGTTTAAAATCAAAAAAAAAATAAAAAGCATCTTTAAAAAAAAACCAGCTAACATCTGTTCACTACCCCTCTGTTCACTAACATCTGGTCATGATTAAGAGCCCTTTGTAGAGGCTCGAAACGCGTAGATATGTGTTTTATTGTTTTGAGGATTTTAATGTTTTATATGACATGAAGAAATAAAGTGCGTTTTAATTTTGAAAAAATTTTATAGGTGGGGTTTTCCCCCTTTTTGGTTTAAGCCCTTTTTTAAATCATTTCAGCCGGGAGTTTTCTTTTATGCAGCGCTGATGTACATGGGTGTGGATACAGATGAACAGAGGACAATGACTGAGCAAAGTGGGCGCGCTGATCTTCCGTTTACTACTGCATATAAGCAGTTCAACACCTGCTGACAGGTTTGATAAGCAAATGTCATGTCACCACAAAATGCCACAATTGTTATATAGGACCAAGATATGGAGTATAAACTCACGGTTCTGAAGAGCGACTTCAGCTGCATATCCAAAACTAATTGATTCAGGAGGATATAGTCAATACATAGATGTGCATCTGGAAGGGATAATAGTCAGGATAAATATACCTTTTACTTCCCTTACCCAGTCCCTACCAAAAACCCTATTGAAAGGTGGAGTACCCGCCCTGAAAAGGGCGACCCCTCTTATCGTTGGCTTGCCCTTTTGCGGGTCTATTACACCCTAGTGAAATTTCCAGATACTTAAAGGGGTTGTCGCACTTCAAGGTTTGCTTTTTATGTTAAAGATCTTACAAAAGCAAGTCACTTTGCAATATGTGTCAATTAATAGTGTCCTACCTATTCCTAGATATCCCCTCTTGTATGGGCTGCATCAGCTCCTCAGGTCACTATAGCTACAGACCTGTTAGATCTCTCTGATGGCTGCAGCACTGGTCGCTTAGCTCAACCTGTTGATCTATCCGATAGCTGCCACATGGTTCTAGCCACCTGTTCTCTCTCCTAAGCTGCCAGCATGGTTGACATAGCTACAGACTGCTTCTACTGCAGCCTAGTGGAAGCCAGTAAACACGCCCCTGAATTCAGAATGAAACCAAGAAAACAGGACTGAGGTAAGATGAATCAATGTAGTGAGACAACCCCTTTAATCCTGACAGATTTCCCACTACAAAATTGTTGATAGCTACAGTTATTCCAATGATGGCTGCGATATAGCTATATATATATATAGCAACAGATAGGAAGGTTATCCCTTTTCGGGGACCCTTTGATAGGATTTTTGTTAGGGTCTGTGTAAGGGAGGTACAAGCTACATTTATGGTGGTGACTTGACATTTGCTTATCAAATTTGTCAGCAGGTATTGTCGTGCTTATACCCTTGGTAACCAGAATTTGTTCACCAGTAGTGTTGTGGCGTCCTTCTATGCATTTGTTTGCATGGTTACTGGTTTGATCTTGTAGTTTTAATACATATCAATGAATATTATTAGTTTTAACTAGGATTAGAACATTTTCTGTGAGCATAATTCAGCTCTACCTGATCAGATTGGCTGTTGTTGCCCACCTCAAAGTCACTAGGTAGTCAGTACTTAGAGAGTACGCCTTAGGCCTCTCTGTAGATTGTGCATAGATTTTGATATGAATAAAGTTGGAATTTTATCAATATTATTTAGTGATCGTGTAAGGATCCAAATTTATGGGTTTTGGAAATTTCAGTGGCGTCTCAAGGTCGAATTTCAATATGAAATGATCTGCTGTTCTGTTATGATTGTGGAGTCCATCAATGTTAAAGGGGTTTTGCCACGATGTAATGTTGACGTGGGATCCTCCAAAATGGGTATTTAATCACTTTTCTAAATATATGTAATTACAAAAAGTGAAGCCTCTGAGAGCTACAGCCTTCCTTACATGCCCTTAGTTATTTAAAAGTTTACATTAGACACGACCAGGAGCTGTCAGGAGTTGATCTGGCCGCGCTTGTGTGTTTGCACTTCTTATCTGATGACAGGGAACATGAAGGAGCTTGCAAGGGGCTGGGGAGAAATGTGCAGTATATGAGGTTTTCTGCTGTATAGAGAATCCACTAGTTGTAATGTAATTATCTTAGTAAACACTGCAGACGCTCCCTTGCTTACTCGCTCTGCTCGGCCCCCCCTCTCTCATCCCTGCAGTGTTCATGACACAGCATGATTTGTTTATCTTCTCTCCTGAGCAGGTAACAGGTAAGGAAGTCATTTCGTGGCAAAACCCCTTTAAGGAGGACTCCCCCAAGGCATTCATTGTTGGATAAAATCCTGATCTGCCATGTTATGTTTGTCTTACCGTAAAACAAATAAAGCTATCTGAACCCATTTCACCTGTCTGACCTCGATGTCCTCATCTTTTACAGCATCCTAATCGACCAGAAAGAAGGCAACGACGAGTCCAATGAAATTGACCAATGGCCAAGGTCAAGTATACACCGTTCTGCAAACTCTCTAGAACCTAAGGCTGCCATCACGACACCCTCCTCAAAACCAGTCGAAAACACTAAAAAGTCTTCTATGGTCACCAGAAAGGCTACAAATATCCCCTCTGAACTCCGAAATGTGACGGTGATATCACCAGATGTGTCCACCAAATCCCCTTTGGTGGCTACAACCTTCAACTACTTGGGGGACAAGTATGCGACCGATGAGACACACATTAATTCTGTAAGTTACCAATTTGGTGATGTCACTGCTATCAAATATTGTTCTGCTGTATGACATCACATTTCAGTTGGTCACCAGTGTTGGGGAAGTATCTACCATGGTTGAGAACATGAAGTAGTAAAAAGACAAGATGGTAACCAAGGTGCCAGGTTGGGATGGAGGAGAGAGATTAAGGCAGGGGTCTACAACGTTGGCTCTCCAGCTGTTTGGAAACTACAACTCCCATCACGCCCACTGTCATAGATTATATAAATACATTATGGGAGTTGGTTTCCCAACAGCTGGAGAGCCGACGTTACATAGTTACATAGTTATGGTTGAAAAAAGACACGTGTCCATCAAGTTCAACCAAGGGTGGGGAAAATGTGGATGAAGGGAGGATACCAGGATTTTTTTTTTGTAAACATAATTTTTATTAAATGTTACAATAACAAAAACATATAGTAACTGTCCAATAGATGAGATACCACTTGATACACAAAGAAATAATATAAGGCATCATTAGTACAAATAAAATCCTGGTATCCTACTTTTCTTAAGCCCAGCCTCCCCACTGGTGAATGCCCTGAAACCCACAAGGCAAGAACCAATCTGCTCCAAGGGAGACCCCACCTCTGACCCCAGAGCCTCTACCAGCCAGGATTCAGAATTGTACATAGCTTTGTACGCATTAATAGTCTTTAGTAGGGAGGTATCTAAGTCTTTCTTGAAACCCTCACCTGTTCCTGCTGTGTCCAGCTCCTCAGGCAGCTATTCCATAGATTTACAGTTCTTACACAGAAGAACGCCCTTCTCCTCTGTAGATTAAATCCTTTTTTTCTCTAGTCGAAGGGAATGTCCCCTTGTCTTTTGAGGGGGCTTTACATTAAATAATTTTCCCCATACTTTTTGTAGGGACCATTTATATATTTATATAAATTAATCCGTTGCCCCCGAAGCCGTCTTTTCTCAAGACTAAATAAGTTCAATTCTACTAACCTATCCTCATAACTAAGATGCTCCATTCCCCTTATAAGTTTGGTTGCTCGTCTTTGCACTAAGATGCTACATTCCCCTTATAAGTTTGGTTGCTCGTCTTTGCACTCTCTCTAGCTCCATTACATCTCTTCTATAAACTGGGGCCCAGAACTGAACAGCATATTCTAAGTGAGGTCGCACCAATGCTTTGTACAGCGGTAGAATTACATCCTTGTCCCGCAAGTCCAGGCCTCTTTTAATACACGCCAATATCTTACTTGCCTTTGAGGCAGATTTTGTAGACCCCTGGATTAGAGCATCCATGGTGCTACCTCTTCTACTGATCATGGCGCGTGATGATGATGATCAGGTGCCATTGAGTCGATTTGGACTCATAGTGACTCTATGGATAGTACCTTGTTCAAAATGGCGGCAGAGTTTTTGCGCTGGTTCATGCTTTAATCTCCACTCATCCTGGTGCCAGGAAGTCTAACTATTGTTTGGACCTAACAATCCAATCAAGGATGGTGCCCGTGCAGGTACACACACCTGTGGTCTTACGGGATGAGACCATCCTCAGCAGACCCTTCCTCTCAAAGTAACGTATAGCAGCTCTACATTTAGCCATGAATTCAAGGCTATGGTCTTCCTCATGTGGGAGGCAACTTGTCTAATGGTTGTAAAGTCTCATACCAAAGATGTGGATTCTCCAAACTACAATCAGTTTGGTGCTGTCTAATCTGGGAGTGTAGTGTAAGGAATCTCCATGTTTTTTTTACCCTTCGTCCCCCCAAGTAGTTTTCCCAATAGGATTTCTAGGTTGGATACTGGTGGTAGTAGCGCTGATGCTGCAGTAATATAGTGAGCATGGAGCCAAGGGTCATCACCAGCAGGGCAGTCAGAAAGTAGCAGGCCAGAAGGTGAGACTGGAGTCTAGTCAGAAGCATAACTGAGGGTCAGAGTCACGTGTAGAACCCATCCCAGGAATACTGCACCAAGGCAGAAGCAATACCCAGGAACAAGCAAAGGTCAATCAGGAGTTGGGTTCAACAGTGGAAGACACAAGAGCCAGGAAAAGGATGACCCTCGATCAGTAGGCAAGGAAGCCATAGCAAACCTCTGCTAAAGAGGCCATCTCCAGGTGTCTTGGCATCCCAAAGCTGTGCAGCTAGACCAAAGAGGGTTGTGACCTGATCCAGCATTGCCACAGCCTAGGAAGGGGCATCCAGTTGCTGTTCAGCCGTACATGGTCGTTGGCTGAAGCAATTGATCACTTATGTATTTAAAGCCGTTCCCTTTTGATCAAGGCAAATTTCAAATTTCCAATGTAAAATATCCCTTCTTTGTATTATTATATTAAACCATCAGCAAGTATTGATGGATCTGCTCATTACTTAGGGTCATATAGGCTTCACTAACCCATCAATATCTCTGAATTTAGGTTTATTACTCCAGTGTAAATATTCGTGATGCTCTTTTGATGAGTTGAGCTGCACCAGTAATTTGAATAAAAAATACAGCCATTATAAGATCCATAAAGAGCAACCACTATAGTTGTTGGTGGTTTCCAGTTAAAAGTACTTTTCAATGACTTTCCTTCAGTCACTGTAGAAGGAATATTCTCCCTGGAAACCATCTATGGTACCCTTTGGTGCCTTGCAGCAGTAGAGGCTCTTCTTGGCTTCTTAGGAACTCTTGTGGTCCTACAGAGTTCCCAGGTCCTACAGAGTTCCCAGGTCCTACAGAGTTCCCAGGTCCTACAGAGATCCCAGGTCCTACAGAGTTCCCAGGTCCTACAGAGTTCCCAGGTCCTACAGAGTTCCCAGGTCCTACAGAGTTCCCAGGTCCTACAGAGCTCCCAGGACCTACAGAGCTCCCAGGCCCTACAGAGCTCCCAGGCCCTACAGAGCTCCCAGGCCCTACAGAGTTCCCAGGCCCTACAGAGTTCCCAGGCCCTACAGATTCCAGGACCTAAACCCCCGAATTCCCAGTCCACAGAGTTCCCAGGCCCACAGAGCTCCCCCCCTCAACTCCCCGGGCCCACAGAGCTCCCAAAATTTCCCCCTACGAGCCCCAGGCCCCACAGACTCCCGGCCCTACAGACCCCAGCCCACAGATCCCCGGGGCCCACAGAGTTCCCAGGGCCCCACAGATTCCCAGGCCCCACAAAGTTCCCCCGGCCCAAGGTTCCCAGGGCCCCACAGACCCCCGGCCCCACGATCCCAGGGCCCCCCCAACTCCCAGGCCCCCAACCCCGGCCCCCCAGGCCCCCCAAGAGTCCCAGGGCCCCACAGAGCCCCCCGGCCCACAGAGTGGGCCCCCCCCGGCCCCACAAGCCCCACCCACAGAGCTCCCAGGCCCCACAAGTTTCCAGGGCCCCCCAGAGTTCCCGGCCCCACAGAGTCCCACCCCCCCAAGTCCAGGGCCCCAAATCCCAGGGCCCCACAGATTTCCCAGGCCCCCCAATCCCAGGGCCCACGAGTAAAATCCCACCCCACAGATCCCCGGCCCCCACAATTTTCCCCGCCCCACAGAGTTCCCAGGCCCCACAGAGCTCCCAGGCCCACAGAGCTCCCAGGCCCCACAGAGTTCCCAGGCCCCACAGAGCTCCCAGGCCCCACAGAGCTCCCAGGCCCTACAGAGCAAGACATGCGCTTTGTAATTGCTTTCCACTCTGGTTGAGAGATGAAGGATCGTCAGATACTACCATGATGTGCTCTGAAGCTGGCACTTCTTCTCATAACCTGGCAGATACATAGCAACTCTGACCGTGTATGGTGACACATGGTGCCCTTCATGCACTAAACACTAATGGGAATGTGAGGTGTACCCAGCACCCCACCCACCCACCACCCTCCTTCCAGAGTAAAGAGAAAGGTGAAGAACATAGACAATCACTTTGGGTTCCATACTGTGGCACCTGGAGATATTCCCCTTCCTGGACACAAGTACTAGGAAATGGAGAACCTCTAATATGGCATGTTGAGCCATGACCTCAAAAAGATGGAAGCAAAGATATTTACTACTCTACTGAGCCCCACTAATAAGCCAATAATGGGGCCCTAGATAAGATGTTCCTCTAGGCCCTATGTTGTAGGTCAGGAGACTGACCAGGTAACACCAAGTTCATTGTTCAAACCAAGGCATCTGCTCAATGCCAGGTCATAATGTTCGTGTGAAACCAATATATGGGCATTTAAAGGGAATGTGTCATCAAAAAATGAGTCATTTTTAAGTCCCATTTTTATGCTAAACACATTTTTTAGGAATTTTTGGTTGTGTTTTTTTTTTAATTTTTCATATCACTTACAATATTTTTTAATAATTATTAAGTCCTGCAGTTTTCACTTTGGCCACTAGGCCTTGTTTGCACTGCTTTAACAGCAGTCAGGGAGATGCTTTACAGCAGCTTCATGCACATAGGAGACTTAAGATTGACTCAGTCCCATTCACTTGTATAGGAGAGTTTTCTAGTCATGCTCTGTGACCCGGGAAGAAGTCACTGTGCAGGAGGAGGGGGGGTGAGAGCTGTGGCTATCTCCTCTTGTGACTGGTGGATCCTGTGTTATCTATTCACACTGGTGTCTCCTTTCAGTTTGACCCTCTTTGTGCTGATAATGAGCAGACAACTGAGAATCTTTCTCTACAGAACAGGAAGTGTCAGACGATTATGAGGCCTAGTGGCCAAAGTGAAAACTGCAGGACTTAAGAATTATTAAAAAATATTGAAAGTGATATGGAAAATAAAAAAATATATAAACAAAAATTCTTAAAAAATTGAACATAAAAATGGGAGTTAAACAATAAATAATTTTTGATGACGCATTCCCTTTAAGGGTGGTCCTTCAACAATCCAGAATTTAAGGGTGGTCCTTCAACAATCCAGAATTTAAGGGTGGTCCTTCAACAATCCAGAATTTAAGGGTGGTCCTTCAACAATCCAGAATTTTGAAGAGACTTTGAGGAACTTGTATGCATGATCAATATGTTCTTTCCATCTCCACAGAAATGTCCTGACCGCACCAGAGACAAGCTCCGGACTGAGGAGTTCCAAGATATGTTTTTGGAAAAGATTCCGGTTTTGCAATGGAAGAAACACGCTCAAGAGTCGGAATACGAAAGACTTAAGAAATACAACGGAGCGCAGGGCTGGATGGGAGTCACATGGGAGAGTAAGTGATTGCATTATATCTGTATATTTGTCCACAGCAAAAAGGTTCTGGGATCAAGCAAAATTCATGGACGTCTGCACCATTAATATCCCCACTGCTTTCAGCTCCATGAATGGTCTTTGGTTTCACAAATGGTAACAACCCAAATGAGTCCTTCAAAGTCTAAAAATTTGATGACCAAATGATGCAAGATATAACCAACAGTATGTGAACACCTGACCCCATTGTACTGGAATGGGATGTCTAACACATAAGCTTATTAGACATCCCATTCCAGTACAATGAGCATGATATTCGGCATGACTTGCACCCCTCATGCAGCTATAATGTAGTCCACTCTTCTGGGGAGTCTTTTTAGAAGATTTAAGGTGTCTGTATGAATTTCTGCCCAAAAAAGCATTTGTGAGGTGTAGCACTAATATTGAACACCAAGTTTAGGTTCACAATCATCATCCCAAAGGTGTTCAATGGGGTTCAAGTCCACACTGTAAAAAAGGGGGCGGGATGAACCTTAAAAACCAGTTTCATACCATTACCTTGCTGCCTCCAAATATTACAGTTAACACTGTGCCTTCTGTTAGGTAGCATTATCCTAGTGTTGGACAAACTACGTTTCATCCACCAGACTGGTAGTTAATTGAGAGATAATTCATCATTCCAGACTAAGAGTATGTTCACATGGGGTAATTTCGCCGCGTATTTGCGCTTAAATACGGACGAGATGCGCGCTGAAAATACGGCAATCCATAGTTCTCTTAGAGAACTATGGATTATGCTTCTTCTCCCCGCTCGCACAATACTACCGTATTGTAGGCGTGGGGAGATGTGACATGTCAATTACTTGCGCCGAATACGCGCCACAACTAATGAATGTCAATGGGGCTGCCGGGCTACAACCCCCACCACCCCGCGAGTACACGTGTTTTAGCGCAAGCTCCCGAAAGACACAATGTACTGTACACATCGTGTGAACATGCCCTTAGACTACACGCCTCACTCATCCGAACCTCCCATGTCCCTCTCCAAGATTTTGCACGTGCTGCACCAGTTTTCTGGAACAAGCTACCCCACATGATCAGGCTCACTCATAACCCTCATAGTTTTAAGCGTGCCCTGAGAATGCATCTTCTTAGACAGGCCTACCAAGATTGCTAACCCCCCACTTTCAGTCACACACACTTCTGTCACTCGCTGCACTTGGGCACTCATGTGTATGTAAATGTATGGTCTTGTTCATCCACTTTTTATGTAAACCGCCCTATATTTATGTAACATGGCCGACCAATAATGTAAACTGAGCACTTCTCACCCTTCGTCTCACCCATACACCTGTATAGATTGTAAGCTCTTGTGAGCAGGCCCCTCACACCTTGTGTCTGATCTGGAAGAAGCTTTTTACTGTGTAATGTCTGTTTTTTTGTCTGTACTCATATCCTCTAAATTGCAAAGTGCCATAGAATATGTTGGTGCTATATAAAGATTACTATTATTATTCCAGAAAATTTTTTTTCCCCTACGGTTTTTTCACGGCCCTGTAAACCCCTGGTTTGATCTTAGGCGCGTGTGCAGTTGCCCAACCATACAAGCCCATTTTTTTTGAAGATGCACAGTTCTTGTGCTGATGTTATTTTGCGAGGCGTTCTGGATCTCTGTAGTGAGTGAGACAATGGTGGATAGATTATATTTACCCCCCACGTGCTGGGGCACTCAGCGACCGCGCTCTGTTAGGTTCTGTGGTCCGCCGCTTCCACTTCAGTTTTTTATTTAATGCTTCCCTTCCTATAATACTCAGGTGCCCCGGGTAAATTTGTTTCCGAATTGCCCCCAACCCTTTAGTAATCCTTACATAGTATTACGTGTAACGCGTTACATGGTTATGTGCGGGGCCGTTGCTGGAAAAAAATTTGCACTCAGGGCGGGGGGTGAAGAAATTTTGCCCCCCCCCCTCCCCCCCCGTAAAAAAATGCCCCACAATGCAAACAGTGCTTCCCCGATAGTTGCCCCCTTTAAGCCAAAATTTTGCCCCAAAATGTAGCCTGTATTTCCCCCATGTCCCCCAGACAGTAGCCCTGAGCCATGTGTTCCCCCCGAAGCCTGATATTTTGCCCTGACCAGTTGCCCCCTGTAGTCAGTTCCCCTTTTAAAGCCATGATAGTGCCCCTTAGTAAGGTTTAAAAAAAAATTTAAAAACGTACTTACTTTCAGGATCCCTGCAGCGCGGCGGGTCCGAACCCGGCGTTCAGGAAAGCGGCGTGCGTCATCAACCGTTTACCCCCAGCCCCTGGGGGGTCCCCCGGGGAAAGGGGACCCGAGATTCGGCGTGCGGGGGGTGCGGTTGAAAGCCGGCGCCCCCTGCATCTGTGTTAATCGCAGGGGAAAAACGGGGGGAAAGGGGAGGGGGGATCCGGGCTGCCCCCTCCCTTTTAAGAACGGCATTAAAGGGAAACCTTGTCCATAGTTATCCCCCCCTTGATGGGGGACAAACAAGTAGTGTCAGACCTGTTTTTCCCAGCCTGTGCCCTTATTTCTGTAAGATCTGCAGTTTTAAGAGCTTTTTTCCCTCAAATCTTTTTCATGGTAGGTTTTTTAGCCCCCCCCAAAAGGTGCTCCGCCCACTAAGTTTTCCATGTTTTTCCTTCAAAGAAATAGTTTGTCTTTGAGGTGGGGGGGGAGCCTCAGGGGGGGGGGGGTGAAAAAAAAAACTTTTCCCTTCAAACCCTCCTTCCAAAAACGCCAAAAACTTTCGGGGAAACATTAAATTAAACCAAAAAATAAGAAAAAGGGACACAGGCGGGAAACGGCATGCCTGAAACTCCTTTTTTCTGTCCTCAGAATGGGGCAAAAGTTTTTACGGGTTCTCCTTTTAAGTGCAGCAGCTGCTGGTTTTTGACTCGAGGCAAAATTTTTTGCGTGGCCCCCCCAGGTGAGGGGGGGGCCCCAGCCCCCCGGGAAATCACCCCCTTAAGAAGGGGCCCGGGTTATGTCTTAATTTTTGCACCTTTTTTGCAAGGGGTTTTTCCCCTGGAACACAATAATTAGGATGTGTGACCTCATACAATTCACCATGCAGTGTGCAAGGTTTGCTTAGTTTATGCCAGGCCCCCCCCCAAAATGGCAGCCAAACCAGCCCTGAAAGGGGGGCAGGGATTGCTCAAACCCTGACCCCACATGAGCACTCCTGGGTGGTTTTGCAGCATTTCCATGTGATCTGGATTGTTCGCAGCCCACCTGGGGAGTTACCAAGCAGTTTCAGCCCCCACATCCTGTCAATTTTGTGAAGGTTGTTAGGTATTACTCACCCATTCTTTTTCTGTTGACGCAATCGTAAAAAACGCAAAAGTAAAAATTTTAAGGCAAAATCTTTACCTGTATCATGTTTTTGACCAAATGATAATTATTATTATGTTTTTTTAGCGCTTTTGTTTCCGGGCGCTAAAAAAAATTCGGGGGGTTTAATTAATAAATAAGTCAAACAATTACAATATACAATCTGTGACTAACAACAGGTACAGGGGGAGAAAAACCCCTGCCCGCGAGGGTTAAAAATCTAAAGGAAGGGGGAAAAGAAAAGAAGGTGGGGGCGAATGCTTGTGGAGGGTGAGTGACGCAGGGTTATTCTAGGTCAGGCCCCTCAAACTGCGGCGCTCCGTTTTGGGGGGAAAACTCAACTCCCAAAAAGCATTTAATTAATTTTTATAACAGGGGCATGATGGGAGTTGTATTTTCCCCAACAGCGGAGGGCCCAGTTTGAGGTGCCTTTCTAGTTTTTGGTTTCGAATAGAGGGGTTTTCAGGTTCCCTTTTGAAGCTGGAGAGTCGATGTGGGTTGGGGGCGTAAATTTCCAGGTTGGGGGGGAACCACGGAGAATTTGGGGAACGTTTGTGGGATGAAAAGGTGAGGGCAGGGGAGAAGGCCGTGAGGAGCGGATTGTGTAGGGGGATTTTTGGGAATTAGGGCAGAGATGTATGGAGGGGAGGGGTAGGGACCCTTGTAGGTCAGGGTTAGTAATTGAAATAATGCTGGGAAGGGGAAAACCCGTAAAGGGATTGGCAGAGGGGGAGTAGGGGAGAGAGGTGAAAAGCGGGCAGAATTGGATTTGAGGGGGGGCAAAGTGTACGGGGGCCACGGGGAAGGATGTAGCAGTAGTCTAGGTGGGAGTGAAGAGGAGTGGAAGCATTTTTTTTAGTTCAGGGTAAGGATGAGCGGTTTGGGAGGCGGAGCAGAGGTGAGGGTTTGGATGTGGGGTTTTAAGGACAAATTAGGCAGGGATTTTCCAAGGGAGCGGACTTGTGGAGCCGGTGAGGAGTGTAGCCATTGACTATATTGAGACATAGGTGGAGGTATGGGGGGGACGGTGGGAAATGATGAAATTCAGTTTCTCTACATTAATTTTAGGGACGGGAGGAAAGGGGAGGAAATGGAGACAACCATCGGGATCCGGGAAGTGAAAAGTTACTGTAATCTTCTTTTTGAAAAGCGGTCAGGGTAGACACATAACAATGGGACAAAAAACCTAATACCTTCTTGTCTCTATTTCCGTAATTAATGAAAACCCCCCCCCCTTTAAAAGTTGAATTTAAAGGGTAATTCCCTTTATGTTTGACACCTGGAGAGGGCAGTCGCCTTGCATTCGGTGTGCCGTGGTGGGCAACGGTGGCGTTTTAAATGGGTCCGGAATGGGACAAGAAATCGATTCCCATGACTATGTCTTCAGGTATAAAAAGTGACCAATATATCAACTATGGAGACCATGATCAAAGCCTGATCCTCATCTTCTATGTATTGGCTTAACTTGCAGGGTGAATGGCGCCATTACCAAGGGTTTCGAGAAGGATGTCGGCAACCGGAACCCCTTTTTTTTCTTCTGACAAAATTCTTTTAGAATCGTTAAAAAGCCTATGGGAAAAGGGGTTTAAATCGGTTCCCCGGACACCGGTAATGGAAATACATGCACTGAGCGCCATTGTTGTGTAATGAAGGTATAAACTGCTGGTCTTGGTCAACCTCTCCTTTCCCCCAACCACAAACCTTTTAGTAACCAACTAGAAGACTTTGTAAGCCCATTACTTCAAAAGTGGGCAATGTAATGAAAACATTTCCCCCCTTCCCTGTGATCCCTGCACTAACAAGAAATTGGCATAATTAACATCAATGTCAGTAAGGGGTCATGCCACTGAGACAAAATGAAAATTTTGCCTCAGGGTTACTTACAGACTATAAAAGGGGGAGGTTTTTAAAAAATGACCCAAAGAAATTTTAACCTGCCCTGTTTCCCGTAATGTGATGGTAATAGTGTAATATCACTTCCTAACTTCCTCCTACTGTGCCATGTGGCCGGTGTCAGACTAGGCTTTCTGGGCCTATCTAAGTTTAGGGAAAAAGGGGGTTATTTGGAGCCCATGGGTGTTTTGGACCCCCCGTGGAGTTGGGTCCCCTGGATTTTTTCCCCACCAGGGGAAGGTTTTGGGGTACCCTGGAGCCCACCCGTGGAGTTGTTTGGGCCCCCTGGGAAACAGCCCACCGTGGGGTTGTTCCCGGAGCCACCAGTGGAGTTATTCCTGGAGCCCCCCAAGGTTTTTGGGGAAGGGTTTTATTCTTGGGGGCCAAACTCCCCCAAAAAATTTGGGGCCCCCTTGATTCTTTGGGGCCCCCCAGTTTGAGATGATTTTGGGGCGCCCAAAAACCCGTGGGGTTGATTCCCGGGCCACCAGTGGAGGGGAAAATTTATTATTCTGGGGCCCACCAGGGTTTTTGGCCCCGGGTTGATTTTCCCCCTGGGGGAAGGGGTCCACCAGTAGTGTTGATTTTTTGGGGCCACCAAATTGTTTTGGGAATTTGATTTTGGGCACCAGTGTGTTGATTTTCCCCCTTTTTAGGGGCCACCATATGTTGATTCTTGGGGGCGGGGCCAGCCCCTATGGAGGGGAGTTTGTTTTGTTCTCAACCAAGGACTTAATTTTTGGGCCCACCAGGGAGTTTTTAAGCCCCCTTCTACAGCTCTGTTTTCATGGTTCCCGAATTCACCTCTTGCTTTCTGACTTTTTTTCTGCCTTTTTTTCAGGCCTACTATTCTCAGTGGCCCACCTCTGCCCTAGGGGGCCACCCTGCTGAAGGGTCCATTATGGGGTTCCTTCTCTTCCCTGTGGGCCAGTCTAAGACTGCATGCGACGCTATTGATACCAAAATTGAGCTGCCAGACTATTGAGACTAGTACTATGTGGACTGTTGTCAGCAGAAGTGTAATTATAGAGGGTGCAGATGTTGTAGTCACAACCGGCCTAGGTGCCCAATGACCACTTTGCTGCATAACAGGACAGTATGGCATTTGATGATTTCTTCAATTTACACCTTTGGCTTAGACAGTGGCCCATAGAGAGGACATGAAATGCAGATAGGGAAAATGTGACCACACTATTTAAGGGTGGACTAATATTTCAAAACTCCCATCCTTGAATACTGACCTTGTCATCCGTTGTATATTGTCTCCAGTGTGAAAGGGGGGGGGGGGGGAGACACTAATTTATGTTACACTGCACACCCAGAATAAAAGATTTGCCCTTACTAGTCAATGGTCGTGTTCTTTTTTTAATTGGGCAAAACTTATCCCTTTTATTATACCTAATCCGGGTTGGGGGGTGGAAAGGCAAAAGATATGTCTCCCTTTTTTGCCTTGGCATTTTCTGCTCCGCCCCCCGGGAGTCTCCTGGTTAATTGTATGGAAAGCTTTTTGGGCTGGGCAAAATTTAATACAAACCCTTTTTTTTCGACGGAAACCGGGTACATCATTTACCCGATCAGACAGAGACTTTTAATAGTAGGGGCTCTCACCCCAGCATTTCGAGAGGGCAGAGAAAGGGAAGGAGTAAGTCATTTCACTTGTATTTTCCATTAGGTGGAGTTGACTTCTATGTAACTTGAGTTTTTAGGTGTAATATCCCCCCCAAGGCATTTCTTTGTGTTTGCTTCAGAGTGATGTTATCATGATTAGGAAAAACTGTCACAGTGCAGTATAACCCCCCTCAACTAAAATGGCGGGGGGGTATTGGTGGCCTTACTTAGTGTTTCCCAATGACCATGTCATGGTCTTCAAGCGCGGCCCCTCCAGTCTTTTGGAACTAAACTCTCATGCCCCCCGTTTTAAAATTATATAAGTGCTGATGGGAGTTGTAGTTTCCCAACAGTTGGAGGACCGCAGTTTGAAGACCACTGACCTATGTTATTGTTGATGCTAAAACTAGTGCCAGTAACAGAGTTATGTAAAAGACTAGAGCTACTTTGCCCTGGTGAAGCCGGTCTTAATTCTACATTAAATTTATTTAAAGAAACATTTCATCTGTAATAAAACAAAAAAGGCTTTATTCACTTTTGTAATCCGCCTAAATTCCGAACCGGGGAAAAAACCCCAAAGGCAAATTATCTGTCAAGAAGCACGGGGAAGCTGGATGGCAGCAATACTGCTTGTCAATAAAACATCTGTTATGTGTCAGCGCTATTAAAGGGGTTGTCTCACTACACTGATTCATCTCACCCCAAACCCGTTTTTGGTTTCTTTTTAAAATTCGGGCTGGTTACTGCCCCTTTTACTGGCTCCCGTAGAGCAGGTCTGTAGCTATGGGGACCCGTTGGGCAGCTTTTCGGAAGATTTGAACAGGTTGTACTATGAACCAGTATGGCACCTATCAGGAGAGTTAAAAAAGGCTGTAAAAATAAAACCCGAGGGAGTGATGCGCCCCTACAGGGGGATATTGGAAAAAGTAGGACAATGGTAATGGACACATATTGCAAAGTGACGTATATTTGCAAGATTTATAACATGAGAAGAAGCAATCCCTGTAGAGAGACAACCCCTTTAATGGTATCCTTAAAGGGGGGTCACTAGTTCTTCAGTCTTCTGGTAGGAGCCACCTTTGGCACCTCTCCTATTAGCTATTTGATATACAAGAATTAATACTCTCGTCTTTTTTTCTGTCCATAGTCCTTCCCGTTATTTTGGACATAACCTCACAACTGAACATTTCAAGATCCTGCACCCTGACTTCATGCGATACTTAAGAAACAGGTACCTTCTTGACCAGCTGTATAACATGACCATGTATATACTTTTTATATACACATGCACATATACAAATGCTATCCCAACAGCATAATAGTCTTGTGCTTTCCGTACGGAAGATGGAGCTACTGGAATTGTTATGGGTGCAAAGTGGCTAATGCTAATATGGTGGCACTGTTATGGGGGTATAACTAGCACTTTTATGGGTACAGTGTGGCAGCTATAGTTACATGGGCCCAGGGGCTGGGGCCTTTTTGAGGGGGGTTTTTTCTGTCTATTAAAAGGGTTTTCCTAGTATGTGCAGATTATGAGGCACAAGTTGTGGTTTACCCTGTTATAGGCAAAATCCTATTTACTGTGCCTAATGGAAATTACTCCTTGTAAAACGTCCTTTTTAAATTACGGAACACAAGTTTTCAGAGGGCCTATGGTTACACGGCTCCTCATGGCCGTATTCGGAGAATACGCGAGGAAGAGTGGCACAAACTTTCTAGCCTATAAACGGCTAAAATTCCATTGCGGAAATCCCTCCCCCCTCCCCCCCCCCAACCACATGGCGTAACTGCGGGGTGTAATTACGCCCCACAGTTAACCCGTGTGAACATAGCCTTACAGTTCTGGTCCATAACTTCCATTTATAGGTTATACGGTTATGGCAAAATGTGTCTGATACTGTTATTAGGGCACTGGATGGCACTACTATGTGACACAGGGTGATACTGTCCTCTTACTGTTGCTGGCACTGTTATGAGGACACTGTGGTTGGGGCACAGTAGCTGTCACTATTATGGGAACACTGCAGCTGGTTCTATTATGAGAGCACCATGGAGGTCACTGGCACTGTTAGAGAGGCACTGTGGCTGAGCAATGTGTCTCTGGTTACCTGTGCACCTTGGTTATTCTCTCAGGGCGCTGTTTAATGGGGGCACTTATGAATGGAATATACTATTTCTTACTAGGCACTGGTGGCATGGTATCTTTTTTACTTGTGGGCACTGGGGTGGCACTATTATGGGGCACAGTGGGGGATACTATTCTCTAGCGCTGGTACTGTTATTAAGGATTTGGATGGCACTGTTCTGTGGCATAGAGATTGATAATGTTCTCTGTTACTGTTGCTGGCACTGTTATTAGGACACTGTGGTTGGGACACGGTAGCTGTCACTATTATGGGAACACTGCGGCTGGTTCTATTATGAGAGCACCATGGAGGTCACTGTGGATGATACTATTATGGAGCAATGTATCTCTGGTACTGTTATTAAGGCACTGGGTGGCACTGTTATGGGGCACAGAGATTGATAATGTTCTCTGTCACTATTGCTGGCACTGTTATTAGGACACTGGTTAGTGCTGATATTGGCGCACCGTAGCTGTCACTATTATGGGAACACTGCGGCTGGTTTTGTTATGAGAGCACTGTGGTGTATACTATTATGGAGTAATGGGGCTGGTACTGTTATTAGGGCACTGAATGGCATTGTTATGGGGAACTATGGTGGATACTATTTTTTAAGCTCAGTGGCTGTTACTGTTATAGGACACTGTGGTTGGTGGTGATATTGGGCCACAGTATCTGTCAGTATTATAAAAGTACTGTGGCTGATACTATTATGGAGCAATGTTTCTGGTACTGTTATAAGGGTATTTCATGTCACTGTTATGGGACACAGTGACAGATAAGGTTTTCTAGCGCTGTGGCAGTCACTTTTATTAAGACACTGTTGGTACTGATATTGGGACACAGTAGATGTCACTATTATAGGTTCACTGTGGCTGATACTGTTATTGAACAATGTGTTTAGTACTGATAGGGGTACTCTGTTACTGTTATGGGCACAGTAGATGTCATTAGGCCAGTGCTATTATGGGAGACCTCTCCTTTAAGACTACCAGCTTCAGTCTTCACTGCCTATGGGCTATTGATTTTAGGCAGGCGGTGAAAGTAACTATAAGCAGTTGTCAGTGACAGCTGCATTGCTTCGTGGCAGAGCCCTGTGTAGCTCTTTTATCCCTGTGTGTATTGTGGTGTGTCTTGTTTATCTGTCCTTGATGGTTGCTACACAGAGGATTATTGACCTTAGCATTAGGCTTGCAGCTTGGAATAGCAAGTGTGTTGTGTATATTTCACTAGCTACAAACTGGTTCATCAAAATATCATGAATTCTGGTCAGAAACCACTATGTCTTGTTTATTGAGGGCGGGGATAATAGGTTATCTCCAAGTGTGACTTTCTGACATAGAGCCTGGAGTTTTATCTGCTTCAAATGATGGATTACATCCCATCCACAATACAATGGATCAATCAAAGTATATATACAATTAGGTATTTCTCATCTTTCCTTCTCATTACGTAACCAGCCAGTCAGGGACAACATGTAGAGAAAACGTAGGTTTGTAGATGGTACTATGGCACATAGATGCTGCATGTAGTAGTGCAGTGGTGGTAGTGCAGTACATTGGAGCCCAATAACAGCAGACAACACAGTTTCACCAGGAATTCTTATGACTTTACTCACGGTACTCTTCTTTTGATGTTGCAAAGCATTTAGCAAAGTCTTGTGGCATATCTGAGACCCCCTCTATCTGGACTCTTGACACTCCTCACAACTCCCTTCTGGTGCTATGCAAGGTGCTGGCACTAGCACTGACCCCTGTCCCAGCCCAGCCATGCAAGGTGTTGGCACCTGGTGACTCAGGACACACTCAGTCTACACACGGGGGCCCTAGACTCTTCCGGCAGGCCCCCAAACTGTCCACATGTGTCACGGTGAGTTGTCCGCCTCTCCTTTGTGTCCACTCCACCTGGGTCTCTATCTTCTCTCTGTCCCTGCTCAACCTCAGGTTCTGCAGTAAGTCAGGCTGTTCTTCTTTGCCCCAGCCTGCCCTGTCTACTGCCGGCTTAATAGGCAGGGGTTCCTCTTTAACTGCTGCTCTAAAGTGGAACCACTTGAACCAATCTCAGAACATAGCCATATCTGACTTCAGAGCTGGCAGGCTCTAGTTCCACCCGTCAGCTCTCCTGATCGGCTACTTGCCTCAAAAGCCCCAGCTCTCTGTCTCTCTAGGTTATTAACCCTTTATAACCCACGAGGAACACTATGGGCGACATGTATGAATGGGGCTGCACCAGATATCTGGAGTCTTTACAGCCCAGTATCAGGCGCAGCCCCATTTAAACATTTTCAAATCTCCTGCACGCCACTCCGGGGCGCATTACATCGTGCCTGCAGTGCTTTTAATGCGCCCGATCTTGGAGGACGTGCGAGAGGCGGGGCGCACTAGAGCCGTAGCGAAGCTACATATTTATAGCTTCGCCACGGTATTTCTGGGCGCATTACAGTTAGAACAGGTAGAGCACTTTCAAAGTGGTTTACCTGATCCGAACTGTCGCCTGATTTATGACCCCCTGGAGAGCATGTTCACAAATCAGGTGCATTCTGTGCCAGTATTATGCGCATGAAATTAGCCGTTCACACGCCAAATTTCATGCATGTCGCCCTATATGCCCAAATTTCTTGCCCATCTAAATTTAGGATAGTGCCAGCTTGTCTGACCAATCTTACTGGACCACAAAGTCTGTAGACCCAACCACAGAGGCTATGCTGTATAACTTTTGGAGAATCCCTGTTGCCCTAAGTTTATATTGGAGGCTTCACATCATCCCAACCTTCAGTGGGCTATAATGCCATACACTGCATCTGTGTGCAATGTCCTCCATACTAATATGACATCATAGTGATGACCTCAGCACTGCTGTGTCTGCTACAACATACACTGGTGTGGAAACACAATAGGGTTCTTGTACTCTGGCTCTCTGCTAAACGTATGACAGTCATGAGTCATCTGAGGTTACAAAATCATTCACTACTCAAGAAAGGGAGAGGTAAAATCACATCCTTCCCCATAGATTTTGTGTCTCTCTCCCTTTATTGTTCATTTAGCAAACAGTTACTCAATTTGATACTTCCTATAGGTAAAGAATGTGTAGTGTGTGTTAGGAGGGTACGTTCACACGGCGTATTGGGGCACGTACTGTCCACGCCGCAATACGTCGGGTGTTTTGGAAGCAGGCACTGATCAGCCCCATTCACGGCTGGCCCCGTTCACATGCTTTTGAATGTCATTTCTTTTCCCCTGATGTACGATAGAATCGCTTGAACCCCCCGGTGAAACAACGCGTAATTCATAGCTATAAATTACTTTAATTGCGCGCGCATTTTGCCGCGTATAAAGTACAATACATGGTGAAATGCGCGCGCAAATATGCGGCGAAATGTGCACACAGATACGCAGCAAATTAAGCCATGTGCACATACCCTCATATACAAGCAGCTTTAAAACGTTATATTGATATATTAAAAGTATCGTATAATATTGACCTCTGTGGACCAGAATATAAATTATATCAGTTACATCATTCGTACATAATGAGCATCATAGTTCATTCTTTCTAAGTATGCATATATATAGCAGTTATAATTCTTTTTAGGGGGCAGTATATAGTAGTTTATATTCTCTGTACATAGGGGACAGTATTATGAGTTAAATATATCTAGTACATAGGGCAGTAATTTATAGTAGTTTTATTCTTTGTACATATGGAGCAAAGTTATATGTATTTATAATTCTTGTACATAGGAGGCAGTATATAGTATTATATTCCTTGTAAATGGGCAGTATTATAGCGTATAATATTCAGTTGTTACATAGTGGCAGTATTATAGTAGTTAATATTCTTGTACATAGGTGGGCAGTATTAATAGTAGTTATAATTCTTGTAGATAGGGGCAGTATTTGAGTTATAATCTTGTAACATAGGGGCATGTATTAAGTAGTTAATTCTTGACATAATCAGCATTAAAGTATTATATTTTCTGTAAATTAGGAGCAGTATTATAGTAGTTATATTCTTGTAGATAGGGGGCAGTATTATAGTAGTTATATTCTTGTAGATAGGGGGCATTATTATAGTAATGCACCCAACTTCTGCTAGATAGCAAATGCCAGTCGTCAGAAATCTTTGTGAAAAAGCTTTATTGAAAATTCTTTAAAACATATGATTATTCATAGAAGGGGGTACACTCAAGTTAGCATAAATTCAGTACCCATCCCCTACCCCAATAGTCATGAGTAAGAGAGTCTCTCTCGAAACGCGTCGGCGAGGGGATGGGTACTGAATTTATGCTAACTTGAGTGTACCCCCTTCTATGAATAATCATTATATGTTTTAAAGAATTTTCAATAAAGCTTTTTCACAAAGATTTCTGACGACTGGCATTTGCTATCTAGCAGAAGTTGGGTGCATTACGGAATTGGAAGATTTTGGTCTATACCTTGCCGTGTCTCCACCAGAGAGAACCGCCGACACAGGTGAGCTGACACAGGAACTGTTTTTGTTGTTGTCAGTATTATAGTAGTTATATTCTTGTACATAGGGTGCAGTATTATAGTAGTTATATTCTTGTACATAGGGAGCAGTATTATAGTAGTTATATTCTTGTACATAGAGGGCAGTATATATGTAGTTATATTCTTGTACTAGGAGCAGTATTATGAAGTTATATTCTTGTACATAGGGAGCAGTATTATAGTAGTTACATTCTTGTACATATGAGGCAGTATTATAGTAGTATATTCTTGTACATAGGTGGCAGTATTATAGTAGTTATATTCTTGTACATAGGGAGCAGTATTATAGTAGTTATATTCTTGTACATAGGGAGCAGTATTATAGTAGTTATATTCTTGTACATAGAGGCAGTATTATAGTAGTTATATTCTTGTACATAGGAGGCAGTATTATAGTAGTTATATTCTTGTACATAGGGGCAGTATTATAGTAGTTATATTCTTGTACATAGGGAGCAGTATTATAGTAGTTATATTCTTGTACATAGGGAGCAGTATTATAGTAGTTATATTCTTGTACATAGGGGGCAGTATTATAGTAGTTATATTCTTGTACATAGGAGGCAGTATTATAGTAGTTCTATACTTGTATAAAGGGGCAGTATTATAGTAGTTATATTCTTGTACATAGGGGCAGAATTATATAGTGTATAATTCTTGTCATAGGAGGCAGTTTTATAGTAGTTATATTTTGTACTTTGGGCAGTATTATGGAGTTATATTCTTGTACTAGGGAGCAGTATTATATAGTTATATCTTGTATATGGAGGCAGTATTTTAGTACTTATATTATTGTACTGGGGCAGTTTTATGTAGTTATATTCTTGTACATGGAGGCATATTTAAAATTTTAAAATTCTTTATAGGGAGCAGTATTATAGAAAATTATATTCGGTACATAGGAGGCAGTATTATGTAGTTATATTATTGTACATAGGGGCATATTATTAGTTATAGTTTGTACTAGGAGGCAGTTTTATAGTATTTTTTATTCTTGTACATAGGAGGCAGTATTAAATTTATATTTTGTACATAGGGGGCAGTATTATAGTAGTTATATTCTTGTACATAGGGGGCAGTGTTATAGTTATATTGTTGCTAGGCTTTATAAGGAAACTCTTAGTTGTGAAAAAAAAACCCTGTAGAAGAATATAAGTGTAGTTTATATGGGGACATTGTTGCTATAACAAAATAACTATATAGTGACAAATAAGAAAACTATGAAAGTGCTGTATAAGCATGACACTCTGTTAGGACTATTTATCTCAGTATGGACAAAGAGTCATACGTCGGCCATTGTGTTCACATATTGACCTGCTTGCCTGATAACACAGTGTACATACAATGCTTTGCTGCGGGTCTGACAGCATAGACAGATATGTCAGGAGCTGTCTGGAGTATCGGCCGTCAATCTTCAGTTTCAATTGTTTTATTTTCCCAGGTTTCTCAACGATCCGATTTTAAAGACAAGAAGTCGTGACATTTATCGCCCGTCCACCGGGGCCTCCATGCTGCTGGCTGCCATACACACGTGTGACCAGGTGAGGAATCGCTTCATTGGGAGGCATCGTGGTTACAATAGGGTCGACATTATCTCCATCATCCACAGCTTGGCTAGTTTTCTGCACTGCCATGTTGGGCTGTATATTTGGACATATATGAAGGCTGCTTTTACACGGGGCAGTTTTACCTGTGCTCCAGTTATCTGCCTTGATTACCAGCAAGCTTCTTTCAGTTGTCTAAGTTGTTCAGAAACATGTTTCCAGTAAGTAATCAATGACTGTGTGTGACATCTTGTGGATACAATCACACTAATTCATTACTCACTTTCCAAACAGTTTAGGTAAGTGAAAGAAGCTGCTGGTAATAGAGGCAATTTAATTGGAGCGCAGGTAAAACTGCACCAAAACTGCGCTGTGTGAAAGCAGCCTAAGGGTAACCTACAGATTGGAGGTCCTGGGGCTTCTTATAGTTTACATTAGATCAATGGGAGGTGACTGTACATACCCAGTAATGGAGAATGGGAGCCCTTTGCTCCTGGGCTTACATAGGAGGGTAGGTACTGCTAAAGTTGTCTCCCTTGTTTGTTACCATGGACAGGATGCATGGCTCTAGAACATCCACAACAATGTGTTCTGCATGTTCCTTACTCCTCAATTATCAGGTGAGATGGTGGTCTTTGGTGGGGTCTTCATAGAGTTTATTAAGACGGCCCCCTTCCAAATCATCCATCAAGGCATGTGGAAATCATGGAGGGGTTCCACTACTTCGGCTTTTCTTCTATTAGTCAGACCTAAGAGCCTCATAATACAGGTGTGGCTGTCGCCTTCAAGGCAAATATTGATGCTTAAGATGCTTTTACAGAATTAGTGGTTGTGTTTATTTAGTGAAGTACAGTTAAAGCAGGAGGAAACCGCACGTCAACTCTGCACTTGTGGTAAGTAGCAAGGATGACTCAAGTTATTCCCGAAACACGTTGTACTGATAATAAACAACTGCGACCAGATTGCCATCCGGTGGCTGAAAAGGGCACTAAAAAACATGCAACATTCAATAACTATTGTGTATATCCTGAAGTAGGGACAAGTAACTGAAGACTTTTTTCCCCAAGATAAAGCTTTGTTTTTTTTTTTTTGCTTTGTTGTGAAGATGAGAGATTTTATCTGCTCTGAGTGTATACAGGTCGGCATTTGAGAGCAGGAAGTGACATCGCCACAGGTTGGACTGGCGACAGCTTGAGTGTGTTATGTCTAAGGGTGCTTTCACACGCAGCTGTATTTTTTGATGCGTTTTTTTGTGCAGACAGCCACAGCAATTAATGCTGCGCAATTCTGCACAAAAAAATGCATTAAAAAATACAGCTGTGTGTGGAAGCAACCTAACAAAGGAGACTTATTACTAGTTTACTTTAAGTATACCACAATTTCTCAATAATTAAGTCAGTATAACTATTAGAAATCACTACACAAAACAAATACTGACTAAAAAGAATTACCTTTATAAAACAGTAAATAAAAAGTGAAAATATTTAAAAACCCGACAATTAGTAACTGAACAGGGTTACACAGAGGCCAATAAAACAGATCGGTGCAGATTTCATTCAAATAAAACTAAATGTAATACTATGTTGAGACTGTTCATGATATCCACTTAACAAACCCCGTTTAACAGTGAGGGGTGATTGGAATAGAGTAATCTAAATCAAGTGACACAAAATCTACACCCCAAACACATATGTTAAACTATTATCCCATAGAAACCATGAACAATCTAACCCAATGTCATATACCTGTAATGACCTGTCCCCAGAGGAAGCCTACGCGAAATGCGCGTCAGGACTGTGTCCATACACGGCAGTCATTACAGGTATATGACATTGGGTTAGATTGTTCATGGTTTCTATGGGATAATAGTTTAACATATGTGTTTGGGGTGTAGATTTTGTGTCACTTGATTTAGATTACCGTATTACAATCACCCCTTACTATTGAACGTGGTTTGATAAGTGGATATCATGAAAAGTCTCATTACAATATTACATTTTGTTTTATTTGAATGAAATCTGCACCCATCCATATCTGTTTTATTGGCTTCTGTGTAAGCCTGTTCAGTTACTAATTGGTGGGTTTTTAAATATTTTTACTTTTTATTTACTATTTAATAAAGGTAATTCTTTTTAGTCAGTATTTGTTTTGTGTCGTTGTTTAAGCTCTGAAGCTCTCTGCTCAATAGATAAGATCTCCTGCTCTCATGTCCGTGCAATTAGAAGAGCTGGGAATACGGAGCTGATCTGCTCGATAGATAACATCTCCTGCTCTCATGTCCGTGCAATTAGAAGAGCTGGGAATACGGAGCTGATCTGCTCGATAGATAACATCTCCTGCTCTCATGTCAGTGTAATTTACAAGAACTGGGAATATGGTTCTGATATACTAATCACTGCTATAGAACCACCCACAGCCTGACTAGGAATAGACAGGATGCATGAATTTATAACTGCTTGTGACTCTGAAAAAGCAGGGTGAGACAATGCCTTTAAGTGTACCTTAAAAATATGAAACCCACTTTTAATAACCTACTGTTAGTCCAAGTTATGAGCACTTGACATTACGGGGCCTAAAGCCTGAGGTTACACTACTGACTTTTAAAAAAATTTTTTTTTTTTACCTCTGATGTCTGTCAGCTGCGGCCTTCTCATGGAGACCTTTTGTGGAGTCCATGGTCATCCACATCAATCCTACCTGGGCACATTGCTGGTGATGGCGATCCACAGAGTGTGTCCATGATAACACTGTAGAAGACAGATTTTCTCTATGCATTTCTCCCATCAGTGCAGCCTCAGGCTTTGGGCCTGGAAATACAAGTGATCAAAGCATAGACGTTTTTAATGTCCATTTTAAGGACCAAAGTTTTCCAAGATGGTTGTAGATATACAAGGTGGAGAGGTAAGAGCCACGTCCGGGCAGTAAACACCCCTAAACAAAAGCTTATAGAGTCCATACATCCTTATTGCCCCATCAAGAATAACCCTCGTCTGTCTCATCCTCCCAGGTCAGTGCCTATGGATTCATGACGCCAAACTACGCACAATTCTCAGACCACTACTATGACACCACTTACCACCGGGTCGTCTTTTATGCAAACCACAGCTTCCGAAGGGAGATGAAACTCTGGCAAAAGCTGCATGATGCAGGGGTGATAAAGCTCTACATGAGGGACTAATGGAGGCGCTGCACCCATTCATGTGGATACTTACACTGCCAGCCTTGGACATGGGTATGGAGGACACCAGCCTCTACTGCGGTGTAACTGCAGCCATGTGATGATATATGCATAGTAGGAAGGCAGAGGCTGGACCTCCGGCAAGGACCAAAATGCAGCTACGGCCGACTGTGAAGGGGTTTTATTCTTTTCTTTCAAACATTTTTTAGAATTTGAAACAAATCCTCACCGTGTAAGTACCTATTTGCACTATGGAAAGATGGGTGGTCGTCACAGCTTTCCCAGGACTCCTGAACAGCTAAGGTCTGGTTCATATATGGTTCAGAACCTCAGTCACATGTTCCTTCAGAGATTACGGGAAAAAATAACGCTATTTTTTTTCCATCTCAAGGACTGACACCGCGGCGGAAACCTGATGAATCCTTTGTAATTAATAGGGTCCGTTAAGCGCCGTGGGTTTCCACCGCGTAAAGCAGGCATCCTCAAACTGTGGCCCTCCAGCTGTTGGGAAAATGCATTTATATGATGGGAGTTGTAGTTTCCCATCAGCAGTTGGGCCGCTGTTTGAGGATACCTGGCGTAAAGGATCCCCAGGCATCTGTTTTTTTCCTCTGCGTCAGTGAACGAAGCCTTATCAGTCTAGTTTTGCAGTAGTGTGACATTTGCAGAGGTTTATAATACATTATACAATAACCAGACAGTTTCTTAAACCAGGGTCTCTTAAAGGGGTTGTCTCACTACAGGGATTGCTGCTTTTTATGTTAAAGATCTTGCAAAAACAAGTCACTTTGCAATATGCGTCCATTATCAGTGTCCTAGCTATTCCTAGATATCCCCTCTTGTATGGGCATGCCAGGTCACATAGCACATACCAGTTTGATCTCCTTATCGGCTGCCAGCACTGGTCGCTATGCTACAGACCTGCTTGATCTCTCCTTATCGGCTGCCAGCACTGATCGCTATAGCTACAGACCTGTTCAATCTCTCCTGATAGGCTGCCAGCACTGGTCGCTATAGCTACAGACCTGTTCAATCTCTCCTGATAGGCTGCCTGCACTGGTCGCTATAGCTACAGACCTGCTTGATCTCTCCTTATAGGTTGCCAGCACTGGTTGCTATAGCTACAGACCTGGCTTCTACTGCAGCCTAGGAGAATCCAGTAAACACTCCCCTGAATTCAAAATGAAACCAAGAAAACAGAACTGAGGTGAGAGGAATCAGTGTAGTGAGACAACCCCTTTAAGAACCTAGTTCCCAGTAATGTGAAAAGGTCCAGAACCCTCATCCATAGCCGATCAGTCAGAAAGAATCTTCAAAATATTGTGGCCCCCGAGCAAAGAGAGTCAAACAGCAAATATTTGGTTGATCAATTAATCGCCGACAGCTAAACCACCAGGTGCACGATTCAGATGCAGGGGCCAATATTGGAGAAATGTGCTTATTACATGTTGCCTGTGTTTGCAGCACTGAGGCAAGTAGAGCGGGGTAAATATTATTACAACCCCGGTGCACATGACCTCCTAGGCATAAGACAATCCTGGTCTTTTCTATAACCATTCAGTCCTCAGAAATATCTGATAATCCAGGATCTATTAGTGTATCTTCACCCGGACCCAACACGCGGTGTGAACATACACTTTTAGATGTGTTTGGATCCGTCTATCAGACCCAAAATGGACCAAAACCCGCATCTAACAATGTGCAGTGTGATTACATTGCTTTTAATAAGAAACAGGCATCGGGGTTCAGACAAGTGATCGCTGATGAGTGTTTACTTGCGTCTTTCGGATCCGTTCTAAGAACGGTCATGTCAATTCTGGGTCAGAAAGACGCAGCAGGAGCCCTATAATAATCTAAATGGTGCGATCCTGCTGCATCCAAACATACACCTGTTGGATATGTGTTAGTTCCGTTTAGGATATGATCACCAATGCATTTTTGGATGCGATTTTCGGATCCAAAAACACCGTGTGAACAGCCTCTTAGGCTCTTTCACATATTTAAGAAACGTTAGTACTGATTAGGGGTCCGTGGAAAAGCTTTGATGCAGCTGTATTGGCGGCCATGTTGGCTGGCACCCACCTTTTCTCAATTACTACTAAGAAGCGGTTAAATGAAGTTAGGGGACAGAGGGCAAATCAAGGACTGGAGGGGATTTCTTGATCATAGGTTATACGCCCTCATGGTGTTCTCATCTCTGGTGAGATGTGAAGTAATTTAATAATTTATTTTTATTCTTTGGATCACTGTGAGAATTAGTTGTAAATAAGAATTATTGTATTTAAGATTTTAATAAATTATAAGATTTTTTTTCACTTTTTATCAACTATTGGTGTCATTATGTATGTGCCATGCGCCAAGCTGCAGAAATTGTCTCCTGTTTTAGAGAAGACATAAGAGCGGGCACCTAGACGTGAGGCTACTGAGATTTTCTTTTCATCTTTTGGGAGAAGATAGAATTAGAACATCTAGCTGGTGGTGAGTACAAGGCATAGGGCCTCATGTATGAAAACTATTTGGCGGTAAGGCTATGTTCACATGATGTACTGTGGTGCGTACAGTATGCGCCGCAGTATATCGTGTCTTTCGGGAGCTCGCGCTAATACATGCGTCCTCCAGCGCCGCGGGAGTTGGGGGGGGGGCAGCCCTCTGGCCCCAGAGACATGCATTACTCTCTATGAGAACTATGGATTACCGTAATTTCGGCACGCATCTCACCCGTATTAGAGCGCAAATACGTGCCGAAATTACACTGTGTGAACATACCCCAAGACTGTCTTTGTTACCTACAGCAACCAGAGCTCAGTTTTCATTTCATTTACTGCTTTGGAAAAATATAAGCTGGCAGCTATTATTGCAGTAAGCTCTGATTTGTCTCATTGGGCAACAAGGGCAGTCTTAGTTTTCATAAATGCAGCCCATAGGGTGGTGGGGGCAATGGCTGTGTGATTACTTAATATGCATGTGGTTGTTGTGTTTTTTTAGGTACCAAGTGGCTGAGCAGTTTTTCAGGGCATTTGGAGGAGCTGTGGGAACCCGTCAAATTGAAAATGCTATCCGATCTGCAGGCAGCACGTTATAGAGAAGGGAGAGCTGAGCAGATTGATGTGTTGTTCTGTGCAGAAAGATTCAGTAGAACCTGTAATTTATCCATTTAACTTATTCTGTTTTAAGGAGTCCAGTGGGCGGTATCAGTGACAGAAAGACATCTCTATGCACAACCATATAAAGAAGGCTGTCAAATACTTAAAGACCGCCCACTGGACTCCTTAACCCAGAATGACAGCCTTTTTGTATCAGTGTGCATACAGAGGTAGCCGTCAATCACATAAGACCGCCCACTGGACTCCTTACCTCAGAATAAGACAGAATTTATTTTATTCATTTAGATTCAGAATAAGCCAGAATTTGAATGAATAAAATAGATTCAGCAGAATTTATTTCCCCACAGAACAATCCATTAATCTGCTCAGCGCCTCCTGTACTATTACATGGGGCCCGCAGATTAGATAACAGGTTCATTGTGACAGCGCCCTCTTACATGGTACCACAGAAAACATAAAAGGTTATGGCTCTTTAAAGGTAGGTGTGAAAAATAGCCAGATTCCTAAGGGGTTATTTTCCAAACCACATGTAGTATAATATGTCAATAGGTCTAGGCCAGGGGTTCCCCAACAACAGGTCATGTTTTCTGCTATCCTTAGCATTGCACAGGTGATTTGATTATGCTGCACAGGTGATATCATTATGGTCAGTGCATTCTGTGGGGAGATCCTGAAAACATGACCTGTTGGTGTGCCTTGAGGACTGGAGTTGGGGAACCCCCGGTCTAGGCAATAGCACCCAGTGGTGAGAGAGGTAAAGGCACCCAACGTCTGACTGACATGTATATGGGCATCTTGGCACCAAGGCTGGTGATACACATTATATGGTCACTATATCCGGCCTTTTACCATAGGAATTTCTAATAATTCAGACACAGTTTTTACAAAAAAATAATAGTTTATCATTAGAAATAAGAGGAACCAACAAAACTTGTGCAAAAGACAAACCAGAGAAAAGTACAAACTAAAACTCCTGCAGTAGTGTCTGTCACAGGGAGGCACGAGTGGGTACACAAGGGGCACAGGGTGAGAACTCAGGGGTTACTTTGCCAAGAGCTGCTTCCGTTGCTGCTCCAGGAGCGCTTCCAAATGATCTGCTCGCTTGACTGCTGCCTGCAAGACAATGAGGACAGAGGTGAGAGGGAGCTCACATCATACAGAGGACAGTAGGGAATGCTGAGCGTAAAGATGGGCATCCTGCTAAGTCTCCCCCCCCAGTACTGATGTCTGCCTGAGAGCAGGCACCCATTACAAATACTGGCCGTGCACTAATTACAGTGGTTACAACTTGTATTATACTCTGAAACTGCATTTACAAATTCTCCAATAGTTAAAGCTGAAATCTAGCATTCCCCGCTTGTTCAGGGCCTGCACAGATCTTTGCTTTCTTGGCCATGTAGACTTTAATAACTTTTTTGGGAGACAATGGGCCATATGTATGAAGACGGTCCAGCATAAGACAGTCTTTGTTGCACATAGCAACCAACCAGAGCTCGACTTTTATCCAGGACGGTATGAGAAGTGAAAGTTGAGTTCTGGTCAGTTGCTATGGGCAACAAAGACAGTCTTACTGTTAGACCGTCTTCATACATAGGACCCACTGTCTATATATATCTTTTAATAAAAAATATTATAGTTTTATTATATATATATATATATATATAATATATATATATAAATAAAAAAATATATATTATACATATACACACACGTACACATAAAAAGGTAAAACGATGGTCTAGAACATGGGGTCCCAAACTCCAGTCCTCACGCCCCCACCAACAGGTCATGTTTTCTGGGTTTTTCCCTTTGCATTGCACAGGTGACTTAATTATGGTCAGTGCCTTCCTGAAAACATGACCTGTTGGTGGGGCATGAGGACTGGAGTTTGGGAACCCCTGGTCTAGAAGATTACGTCTCTATGAATTGTGTAAGGTGGTCTTCACTGACCTCGCATTGCTTCCCCAGGGTCGTCACGGTCTCTTCTTTCTTCACTATCGCAGATTTCACTCTGTCGAAAGAAAACAGAATATACTTAGCTAGTGATGAACACGTATGTATGTAGGGTGTGGGAGGGAGCGAAGCAAAGGGTCTAAAGTTCTGGAGAGCCCATGTATCCTCTTAATAACATGGGGTAGTTTGGGCACTGAAGGGGTTCCCTCACTATGCAGTTTCACTGAGTCTTCAAGTACGTGTCCCTTTATGTTAAAAGCTAATCTTTGTTAGAAAACCCTTTAACTTGTGCCTCTAGCAGAGACTAATAGACTTTCATACATGGCAGACCCAGAGATCATTATTTGGTGTCTGTACAGTGCAGTCAATGGTGCCAGAGGGACCCCCCATACCCTTTGTCAACCATCTAGATCAGGGGTGTCAAACTGCCGGCCCTCCAGCTGTTGGGAAACTACAACTCCCCTCATGCCCACTGTTATAGATTATATAAATGCATGATGGGAGTTGTAGTTTCCCAACAGCTGGAGGGCCGCCGTTTGACACCCCTGATCTAGATGGTGTGGTTGTTAATATCTGCCATGACTGGGCACTGTTACCACCACTGACTGCAGTGTCCAGGAATGATGTCAGATTGTGACACTTGCAGCAGGAACCGATATCGCAGGCATTGTCCATACAATATAGTGCTGGTGCTTGAGCTGTGCTATTATATGGCATGTGGCCTGATTTGGGCAAATGGACTAGCAGCTCTTCAATACAATGTAAGTATATGGCGTCTCGTGCTCACCTCTTGTGAACCTCTTCCAGCTCCTCCTCCTTCTCGCGCGTCACCCTCTCTAGCTCCAGCCGATGACGCACCTGAGCCTCGGAGGCTTCAATTTTTAATCTTCTGTTTTCTTCCTCGGTTGTTACAAGGCGATCTGCAAATTCCTGGCGGATCACGTCCGAGAGGCTCCTCCTCTCCTCGTTCAGCCGGTCTGTGATCTGTGAGGAGGACATCAGTGGCAAAAGATTAAGGAGAACTCCACTAATGTTAATGTCAAACTGGTGCAACACTTTGTGGGCATCTATTTATGGTATAGTATCTGGTTTACATTGTTGCAATATTTTTAGATACTACCTTTATTTATTTAAATACGTTTTTGGTGTCCTCCATTATGGTCTTTTTTCATTAATATATATATATTTATTTGCATATTGGGACACTAGACCCTTTTGTATGTTTTATCTGGGTGGTGTCATTTTGTTATGTATTATAGTTGTATTATTTTTATGTTCAATAAAGTTTTTTCATTTTTGTATATTGGTCTTTCCCTTTTTTTTCAGTTGCTGGTCTTATACTCTAGTCACATCCAGAGCTGCAATCAGAAGGACTTCTTTTGTACCTTTTAGAGATTGCATAACCTTACATCTCACTGCAGTCTTGTGTTACTCAAGTGTTTGTACAGAATCTGCTTTGTGGGAAATAGAACGAGTATAACAAGTTTTTATGGCGTTCATCTTTGGTCTGTGGGTCAGTACCATCCCGGTAAGTGCATGGGGCCCTCCCCCTCCCCCTCCGCACTTTAGAAGTACATGCTAGTTAGCGCACCCGGCGTATACAGTATGCACCGAAATACACAGTGTGAACACACCCTTACAGTGTCAGACAAATATATTATTATCAGAATATTAACATGTAATAATTTGGACTTGTGGAAATACCAAATGGAAGTACAAATTGTTACATTATCATCATAATATTATTTGTCTCACACTGTTAGGGTATATTCACACGCCGTAATTTCGGCGTGCATTTCACGTCGTATTTGCGCTCTATTACGGTAGGTTATCCATACCTCTCATAAAAGAACTATGGATTACGCCTCCTCTTCCCGCTCGTACAATACGATCGTATTGTATGCGCGGGGAGATAAGTGACATGTCACTTATTCGCATAATGCATGTCTAGGGGGCGGGCGGCCCCGCTCCAGAAGCACACAATGTATTGTGGCGCGTACTGTACACGTCACAGTACATCGTGTGAACATAGCCTAAGGCTGTAAATTTACAACTGTGGAAACCAGTTTAAAAAAAATTGACACTATAACATGATGATGTAATAAACACTATAAGACAAGAAAATTGGTATTTTCACATTTGTAAGTTTACAGCGTCAGACAAATATGATAATGTAATGATTTAGATTTCTACAAATGTGGTAATATCAAATCCGCCGTGAATAAGGGGTGGGAAGAGGTGAAGGGGCCCGCTCCCGAGCCCAAACTCTTATCCACGCGCGTATTGCCCTGATAATGTGCATGTCACTTTCTCCCCGCCCGGCGGATTCGCCGAGCGGGTGGGAGCGACGGAATCCACTGTTCTCTATGAGAGCAGTGGATTACCGTAATGACTCCGACGGATTGGCGCCGTACTGCAGCGCAAATCCGGCGTGGAGTGCGGCGCCAATCCGCGGCAAAATAAGCCGTGTGAACGAGGCCCAAGTCTGTTTCATTAGGGGAATATATATTGAAATACTTGCAGTATATTCATTATTTTAATATACAACAATCTGCTACACCTTGGAGCATACATGTTCCCTCACAATGTAATGCAGCAGAGCGCAGGGAATAAAAGACTCAACTGACAGTGGACCTTATGTATGAAGGCTCAGTAAGACTGTCTTTGTTGCCCATAGCAACCAATCATAGCTCAGCTTTTATTTTTCCAGAGCACTATATAAAATGAAAGGTGAGCTCAGACTGGTTCCTATAGGCAACAAAGAAAGTCTTACTGTTATGTATGAAAACTGTCTAATGTCCAATGTGTGTATGGGCATGTTCACACAGCACCTTGCCTCTGTATGAACATACGCTTTTCTGATGCGGCTCTGGGTCCCTCAGAACGGACCCAGAGCTGCATCTAACAAATACCAGTGAGTTTATCACTACCGGCAATGACAGACCTGCAGCGGCGTTCACATGAGAGATCGCCGCTGCGTGTTTGCATTGCATCCGCAAGACGGAGCCGACAGGCGCGATGCGAACACACAGCAGTGATCCCTCATGTGAACGCCGCTGCGTGTCTGTCATTGCCGGCAGTGATAATCTCACTGCTAATTGTTAGATGCGGCTCTGGGTCCGTTCTGATGGACCCAGAGATGCATCAGAAAAGCGGATGTTCACGCGGAGGCAAGACATCATGTGAACATACCCTATGTTGGTAAAGAGAGGAGGAACTGAAGAGAGTACAGGAGTTTTGGATGTGAATAGAGAAGATGTAGATATTTGGGAAGTCCTGCACATTATTTCTAGACTGACCCCTGTATGATGATGGCTCATTGCTCTGCTACTGCTCCCCTCCTCACCTTCCTAAGGTCTTGCACTTCCTGCTCCCTCTGCTTCAGCAGACCCTGCAGTCTGATCTGTTCCCCCTCCAGCTCGGTCGCTCTCTCCTTTAATTGGTTGCAGCGCTCGTGCGACTTCTTCTCGGATCGCTCCAGCTCCTGCAGCTCGGCCTCGTACTTGTCACGCACCCTCTTAATCCTGCAGGGATGCAGAGCAGATCCAGATGAGCGTCATTCACTTTATTTTTAGATGATTTCAGCAATGTTGTATCCGGCCCTAACAAGGGTCAATGATTTCATATAATGCCAACACTAGCTAACTAAGGCTATAGAACTATATGGAGAGGCTGTAAAGTCGCTGCATAACTGGGACTACTTCTTTAGCAGCGGCTGTGTATCGCCTCCCCATGCTTTACATTGCAGCTCGTCCACACGGCAATTGTAAAATACCTGTCTGTAAAATACGGTCAGAGTCTATAACAGAATCTGACAGTATTTTACAATCGGTTTTCATGTTTTTGGGGGTAGATTTTGGGGTCGGATTTGGCCGACCTATATAACATTGAATGTACATGTTCCACGTTTTTTGCAAAGCCATTGTCTTTGAAATCCGTCCTCAGAAAATCCGAACCTGGATTTTCTATTGTCGTCTATGGGGATGGTTGATCGTCGGATTTTCACCGGTTCCAAAATCTGACTGTAAAACCATGCAGTATAGACATCCCTTAGACCAGGCATCCTCAAAGTGCGCCCCCTCCGGCTGCTGGGAAATTACAACTCCCATCATGCACTTATATAATCTATAACAGTGGGAATGATGGGAGTTGCAGTTTCCCAACAGCTGGAGTGCAGTGATGCCTGCCTTAGATTGACTGTTGGGGGTTCATAAACATATATCCAGTAGAACTGTCTGAACATTCCCATCCTGCCCCTACCCCAGTATGCTATAACTGTGAGCAGCCAATACGGCCTTATTGCTCTTTTTGTTTTAAAATCTTATATAGGCAGAACCATTTTTTGTTATCCCCCCCCCGCACCCCAGAAACAGCGCCACTCTTAGCCAGTGGCTGCGCCTGGTACTACAAACCAGCTGCAGCTCAGTGAATACAGTCGAGTTGCAGTATCGGGTGCAGCCACTGTGCAACAAGAGCGCTGTTTCAAAAAGAAAGCTAAGCCCCTTTTTACTCTCCTCTCATACACCCCTTGTAATCGGATTTTGGCTGGGCTCCATTCAGTGCGTACTGCCATGACCGTTATAGTTGCTGCAGTCTTCCCGGTACCTGTTTTCAGCTGCCCTTTCACATTCTTCTCTCGCGGTCGACATATCGGCCTCCAGCTGCTGGATCACCAATTCTATCTCCTTGTCTCTCCCTTTCCGCACCTCATCTTTAAGCGCCCTCTCCCTGGTAAGTAGCCAGGATTCCTAAAAAAAAAAAAAAAAAAAAAAAGTTAGCGGATTGATACATCGTCATGTGGTGAAAGATTCAGCAGAACTTGTATTTCATTCATTTAAATCTCTCCCTTTTCTGGGGGGTCTGATCTGTGATTGACAGCCTTTCTTGCATACAGAGAGAGCTGACAAATCGCTGCTAACACCGCCCACTGGACTCCTTAATCCAGAAGATTTATGTAAATTCCTGAATATTCTGGGGTAAAGGAAAGGAGTCAGGTTTTTTAGATTAATATTTTATGTGAATTTTATTATTTTTTTTAAATGCTTAATTTATTAATTTTTAAAACTGGCTTTACCATGGGCTGCCCTGTTCAGCGTCTGTGCACAACACGGTAAGGCACTGTGTATATGTGTGTATATATATATAATAATATATAATATATATATATATATATAATTATATATATAATAACATACAACATACATACATACACACACACACACACACAACCACTACACACACACACACACACATTAGAGGACACAGCACCGCGGCTATAGGCCAGGCATACTCAAACTGCGGCCCTCCAGCTGTTGGGAAACTACAACTCCCATAGTGCATTTATATAATCTAGAACAGTGGGCATGATGGGAGTTGTATTTTCCCAACAGCTGGATGTCTGCTCTAAAGGCTCAAAAACGACTTTTAGGGTATGTTCACAAAGCATGTTGGGTCCATGTTTACATATGTTTATAGATGCGCGTTGGGATCCGTGTTTCAGACCCTTAACCAGGCATCCTCAAACTGCGGCTCTCCAGCGGTTTGGAAACTACAACTCCCATCATACCCGCTGCTCTAGTTTATATAAATGCATGATGGGAGTTGTAGTTTCCCAACAGCTGGAGGGCCGCAGTTTGAAGATGCCTGGTTAAGGGTCTGAAACACGTAGTTAGGGCAGATGCCTGCCCTAAACGGACTCAAACACGCATCTAACAAAGTGCAGTGTGATTCCATTGCTTTCAATGTAAAACACGCAACGGCGGTCAGACGAGTGATCACCATACGTCTTTCTGATGCGTCCTTCAGATCTGTTCAAAGAATGGTCATGTCAATTCTTGATCCGTTTGACGCAGCAGACGCCCTATTTAATAGTATAGGTTGCAATCCTTCTGCAGCCAAAACGCAGACAAACACGCACCTGTGATTGATGCAGCGGTTCTGGATGTGAAATTCATATCCAAAACACCGTGCGAACATAACCCTTAAAGCCGTGCTTCAGGAACACATTGTAACCTTCTTCCAGAAACAGGGCCACCCTGGTCATGGTGTTGTGCGTGGTACTGCAGATCAGCCCCCTTCACTGACACGGTTTCTGGAAGATAGTAGACATGGTTTTTCCTAGCAAACGCCTTTATCTGTGCATCAATGTTAAAGCTGCTACAGACATCAAGTGACTGCAACACCTGCAAATGACAGGACCACCCTGTCTGGACGGGGACAGTATGGTCCTGGCCTGTGCAGCCACATCCTTGTAACCTGGCATTTGATAATCCAGACCTTATGACATCTTGGGTCATGCAGTATATCAGATAACCCGTGTGCTGGATGTACTGCTCTACAGGGTGGACAGCTCTACTTACCTCCTTCTTCCTATAGTTCTGCTCCCACGCTTGCTTCTCTATCTCCAGACGCTCTTTGATTGCCTTCAGCTCAATCTGCAATCAAGCAAACAGGAAACATTGTGGTTTTATGTTTATGTGATGCAGCAAAGCTCAAACTTTTTGTGACCGTGTCTCTATAAGGGAATTTCCAGGGGAAAAATTGGGGGGCGAACATATGCCCTCAATTTTTCCGGTGTTTGGAAGTCGCCTGATGGGCGCATACCCCCGCTCACGGGGGGCCGGTCCCCGTGACATGCATTTTTTTCCACAGGCGTACAGTAATTTATTGTTAGCGGGGAGGAGGGTAATCCAAGTTCTCTTGGAAACAAGGGATTCCCCAAATTTCGGGGGCCATCTCGCTCGTATTAAGGAAAAACCCCGGCGAAAATGCCGCCAAAATTTTCCCCTGTGAACAACCAAAGGGCAGTCAAAAAGGGGGTTTAAATAGAAATCATCTTCTGGCAATTTGAGAGGAGCAATGAATAGCACCCAAACAGCCTTTACGGCTGTTGGATCCATTTTTTTTAGATCCGAAAAGTGCATTCAAAAGTATTCAAAATGGTACCCAAACTCGGGTGTTTTTTTCTGAATTTTGGCTGCCCCGGGTCGCCCCCCCTATAATTTGAACTGGGCACCTCTGTATCAAACGAAAAGAATTGTATGACAATTCTTTAATGGCCCAAAAGACGAAAGTAAACACCCATCAGTGTCACTTTAAAAAAAACCCCCAATGTGTGTTTTTACTTAAACAACAAAATCACACTGCACATTTTTAGATGCGGTTTTTAGAAAGAATGTAATCACACTGCACATTGTTAAGGGGGGGGTTTTATTTTGAAAGCAATGTAATCCCCCTGCACATTTTAGATCGTTTATATTAAAAGCAATGTAATCACACGCACATTGTTAGATCGGTTTTATTTTGAAAGCAATTATCCCCAAACTGCCATTGTTGATGCGGTTTTAATGAAAGCAATGTAATCACATGACATTGTTAGATGCGGGTTTTAAAAAAAAAGCAATGTAATCACACTGCACATTGTTAATGCGGGGTTTTTATATAGAAAGCAATTTAATCACACTGCAAAATTTTTTAGATGCTTTTTTATATAGAAACAATTAATCACACTGCACATTGTTAGATCATTTTTTTATATTGAAAGCAATGAAAATCACACCACATTGTTAATGGGTTTTTATATGAAAGAAAATGAATCCCCCGCACATTGTTAGAGCAGGTTTTATATAAAAGAAATTATCAACTGCACATTGTTAATCGGGTTTTATATAAAAATCAATGAATCACACTGACATTGTTAGATGCGGTTTTATAAAAAAAGCAATTTAACCCAAACTGCACATTTTTAGATGCGGGTTTTTTAATAGAAAGCAAGTAATCAAAAACTGCACATTGTTAGATCGGTTTTTATATTGAAAGCATGTAATCCACTGCACATTGTTAATGCGGTTTTATTTTGAAAAAAAATGTAATCACACTGCACTTTTTTTTAGATGCAGGTTTTTATAGAAAAACAATTAACCCACACTGACATTTTTTATATGCAGGTTTTAATGAAACTTGTAATCCCAGCCTTGAGTGCTTTTTTTTGAAACAAAAATCACAGCCTTTGAACTTTTTACCTCCAAAACGTAACAGCAGGGTTTAAATTTCTGATCAACCTGGGTCAAGCTAATGTCAGTGGTGGCTTCATATCTGGGTCTATACTGACACCATAGGGGGTGGCCCCGGTTCAGAACCCCGCTATGATTCAGAGCAGACGGCTGCCACATAGGGCTCTGATCACATCTATGTTGAAGGCTCTAAGTTTTTACTGCAAAAACAGCAATTTGTGTAGCGCTGTATTTATAGTCCAAATCAGAAATCTAGGTGAAACCCAACAGACCCCATTAGAAGTCAATTAAAGGGGGTTTTCTAAAAAGGTTTCTGCTTTTTATGTTAAAGATCTTGCAAAAAAAGTCATTTTGCAATATGTGTCCCTTTCAGTGTCCTACCTATTCCTAGATATACCCTCTTGTATGGGCTGCATCAGCTCCTCAGGTTGCTATAGCTACAGATTTGTTTGATCTCTCCTGATAGGCTGCCAGCTCTGGTTGCTATAGCTACAGACCTGTTCGATCTCTCCTGATAGGCTGCCGCACTGGTCGCTATAGCTGCAGACCTGTTTGATCTCTCCTCATAAGCTCCAGCAGGTGCTATAGCTACAGATCTGTTTGTACTCTCCTGATAGGCTGCCAGCGCTGGTCGCTATAGCTACAGACCTGGCTTCTACTGCAGCCTAGTGGAAGCCAGTAAACACACCCCTGAATTCAAAATGAAACCAAGAAAACAGGACAAATCAATGTAGTGAGACAACCCCTTTAAGTCCGTGTCCACCATCTGACAATCTTGGTTTCCATTTATAACCCACCACCCCCAGTGTCTAAAATAAGCCAATTAGGACCTGGTGGCGCCGCTCTTGCTCCTCCTTGCTCTTCTCGTACTCCTCTTTCAGGACTCGATTGGCCAGGGCACAGTTGTCTTCTAGCTGCTTACGAAGCTCATCCAATTCTGCTCTTTGCCTGCAACAAACACATTAGTAAATATCACACAAGACAATGGGCGACTGTGTTCAAGTAGAACAGTACAAGTTTGTTTTTTTTTTTGGGGTAACTGCATTGATAAATCCCCAGTGTGACCCAAGTAGCCTGATGTAGCCATGTATGATTGATAGGCTACCAAATGGTCCAAAAGCTCCTTCAACCCAAAATTAGTCTTTGTGTTAAAGCAGCAAAACCGAAACACTATGAGATACCTAGAGGGACATGACAGGTGGACTGCGATTTAGGGCTTGGTTCACCCACTACTCTTGCACTGGGACAGGGGTGTCAAACTCATTTGCATGAGGGTCACATCAGTACTATGGTTGCCCTCAAACGGTTGTCCCCACGGTCAGGTTTTTCAGCCGGATTTACAGACTGTTTTCGGTTTTGAAAGCAGTCTGCAAACCGGCCGCCAAACTTTATCACAGACCTTAATGGAAAATCCGTACAGCAGTCCCCACTGCACGGATTTTCCTCTGGACGTTTTTTTAGAAAAACATAGAACATGTTCATTCTTCTGCCCGATTTTCGGTTGGAACACGAACATGACGGTAAGAAGGGGAAGGTGTGAAACCGCAAACCACGGAGAAAAGCCGTCCCCCTGCATGTCAGACCAAATACTTGTCCTGTGCCGTGTAAATGGCCCCTTAAAGTGCCGATGATGGTGCCTTGGTAGGGCTCTCAGAGCTGTGCCACCGCCTGTGAACAGAGTGGTGTGAAGCTGCATGCTAAAGCCCCAAATCCAAGATGGTGCCCACCATCTGTGTTGGCACCACCACCTCTGCCTAGAAAAATGTACAGCTGTTCCTTGTGCATACAGACCTTGCCCGGCTCTGCTCACTGTGTCTAAGTTTCTGTGTCCACGAGTCTGACACAAGTGCATTAAAGGGAATGTGTCATCAAAAATGACTTCTTGTTTAACTCACGTTTTTATGAATTTTCGGATATATTTTTTTTTTATTTTCCATATCAATTTCAGTATTTTTTAATAATTCTTAAGTCCTGCAGTTTTCACTTTGGCCACTAGGCCTATTAATAGTCTGACACTTCCTGTTCTGTAGAGAAAGATTCTCAGTTGTCTGCTCATGATCAGCACAAAGAGGGTCAAACTGAAAGGAGACACCAGTGTGAATAGATAGCACAGGATCCACCAGTCACAAGAGGAGATGTCACAGTTCACCCTTTCACCTCCCTGCACAGTGACTTCTTCCTAGGTCACAGAGCATGACTAGAAAACTCTCCTATAGAAGTGAATGGGACAGAGTCCGTCTTAAGTCTCCTATGTGCATGAAGCTGCTGTAAAGCATCTCTCTGACTGCTGTTAAAGCCGTGCAAACAAACAAACAAACTAGTGGCCAAAGTGAAAACTGCAGGACTTAAGAATTATTAAAAAATATTGAAAGTGATATGAAAAATTAAAAAAAAAAAACACAACAAAAATTCCTAAAAAAATGTGTTTAACGTAAAAACGGGACTTAAACAATAACTCATTTTTTGAGGACACATTCCCTTTAATCACAACATTTTATTTCTGTTTTACCTGCATTGAAAGGGGGCCAATGAACCCAGGGAAGGACAACACATCTGGGAATGGTGTTTTTACAGTTTTCTTCCTTTTTCAGACAAATTATCTAACTAGAGGTTACTGGTATCAATGACAAAGCACACGTCATAGTAAGGCAAATCTAAACACAACCCATACAAGTGCATAAAATATGTAGTCTCTATTGTCAGCTGCATAAAAAAGTGCAAGTGTCAAAGAAAAATCACACAAGGATGCAGTCTAATCGCAAGCCCTCTCCGGAAAGAGAAAGGCCCCCCTCTACACCCATTCCCATTCACTCCAGGTCACGGGACAAGTGGTCCCCCTTGGCCGAAGTTTAGATACACCCGTTACTTGCTCCTGGCATCAACCTGCGTGCCACCCCAAGTGTCAACCATGGAGCAGAACAATTGGTTGGCGGCATGTAGAGAGGTGTGTTGCAGACACAAAACAATAACGTGATAAATAATAATCACAAGCCCCAATAATTAAACTACTGTACCAAATGAGAGGACAAAAAAAAAAAAAAACTAAGAATTTGTTGTTTGAGGGACTACTAGAGCATTTTTAGGGTTCCGGACAAGGCCGCCCTTATCGGGGCGAATACCCTGTTGTTACTAGTGTAGATTTTGCCAACTACTATCCTAGGGCTTACTAGGGTTATTACCCCATATTCTTGTTGTGGTTACACATTGTTCTATCCTTTCCATGTGCATTCGTGTGCGGTGCTTTTTTAATACTATTCATCATTAAAAGTTATATCTTAAATGTTTTTGTCCCCTTATTTGGTACAGTAGGTGAGTTGCAGAGGAAAATAACGAAATCATGGCCACATATCCCCATATAAGCCTCAGAAGGGCTGCACAGGATTGGTTACTATGGGTAAATCCCTGTTTTTCGGTACCTTCTGCCAGTTGCTGGATTGGGAGCCTCCTACCTGGCCATTTGCTGCTTTAAGCGCTCCTTCTCCTCGGACACCTCGCTGTATAATCGCCTGCGCTGCTCCTGCAGCGACTGCTCCTCGTGTACCAGCTGCTTCTCATATCTGAATAGAGGATAAAAAACCCACAAATGTAAGACCACCGTCTGTATGGGAAGCATCATACAAAACTGTTCAAAGAGCAGAAGGAGAGAAAAAAGAAAAATATCCTACGCCGCAGCCTCAGGGAGAGAAAAAAAACGAAGAGGGGGCGCTCTATGTGTCTGATGAAGCGCTGTGTCACGGCGCAAAACGCGTTACTTTTGAGTGTTTGAAAATGAAAAAGGTTTAATACCCTTTGCTCAATGAACTTTCTTTTAAAGAATAAATAACCTTGTTTTCGAGGGAAGGTTTTTATCCTAGAACTGGGCGCCAGGTTCGTTTTTCTGCATCCATCCATTAAAGGGATGTTCACACATACATATTTGGATAAGTTTCATGTTCCGAGAAACAGACCCCAATATGTATTTAACAATGTCCAAGTGTGATTACATTGACTTCAATGATACATGTTCAGATGATACATGTTTTACATAAGTAACTCGTCAATTCTTGATCCGTTTAACGCACTGAAAAGGCAATAGAGACTATAGGGATACATTTCTGCAGTCCAGAAAACATATCCAAATACAAACCACAATTTGTGGTACGTTTATGGACGCGCTTCACGTATTGCAAAAACGTATCCAAGACGCCGTCTGCACATGCTCTAAATAGCAATTCAGTGAAATTCTAGTCCATATAATGTTACCTTTCTTTGCATTTCAATTCCACACCATTTTTAAGGGGATATTCACATGGTGTGTTGGATCCATTTTGGATCCGAAAATCGTATCCAAAAACGCTGCGTCAATCAGATCCAAACCGCATCCAACGCGGAGGTGCATGTTAGATTCAGCAGGATCGCTCCCTATAGTTTATTATCGAGGCAGCTGTGTGTTTGGATGTGTGGGTTGCAGGAGGATCGCACCCTATTGTTTATGCTAGGGCTCCTGCTGCGTCTTTCGGACTAAGAACTGACATGACATTTCTTAGAACGGATCCGAAAGACGCAGTGAGACGCATGGGCGATCACTCGTCTGAACGCTGATGCATGTTTTACATTGAAAGCAATGTAATCACACTGCACATTGTAAGATGCGGGTTTGGGTCCAAAACATGGATCCAAATACGCATCTAAAAAAAGCCATATGAACATCCCCTATCACTGCTCAATGACCATACATGAAAGGAGGAAACAATTTTTGTACAAACAGCGCCACTCTTGTCCATGGCTGTGTCTGGTATTGCACCTAAGCCTTCTAATTACGGAGACCGAGGCGTATATAATCCCATAAAAGGTGTGGATCCAAACATGCATGTAAGAACGTATGTGCACATGGACTGAACACGCTGTGTGAACATACCCTAAGATCTCTGCTTGTTGCCAGTGAATAGAAATATGAAATATACATGCAGAGTCTGCAAATCTGTACAAACGCAACAGCTGAGGCTTTGTTACAATTGTATCCAGCATAAATATATTAGCAGCACAAATTTCTCTTCTATCCTGATGGTTAAAGGGGTTTTGTCACAAAGTAAAATTGACGTGAGAAGCTTGAAAATGAAATAAACATTTTCACCATTCATTATTATTAAAAATTCTCTATCATTTTTGTTTTAGCTGCTCCTTTAGTGATCCATTTTTTACAGCTGTCTCCAGGGGATACGACCAGGGCTGAGAGCTCCTCAGTCCTGGTCCCCACATGCTCCAGACATCACCTCTCCCTCTCAGGCAGCTACTGAGGGGTTCAACCCCAGGTGCTGTCACTCTTACTCTCGTCCTCTGTACTCCTTAGTAATTAGTCAAACAGTGCAAATTAATTAAAAAAAAAACCTCATTGAGGTCTATGCATTGATAAAGCGAAAAAAAAATCCACAGGTTTGGTTCCTGCAGGGATTTGAACCTAGGACCCTTGTGACTGAAGGCAAAAACTTTACCTCTCAGCTACTCACAATGCTTTACATAAACAGACCTTTGACTAGAGAGGAAAGGCCTGGTGATGTCATCCTGCTGGGTCACATGATATGCAATTCAAACAGATCACACACACCTTCTGAGCACACAGAGCTGAAGCTGGATGCAGGAGGTATGAAATGAGATTGTGGCAAAACCCATTTAAGGACAACATAGAAGTCCGGGATTTCGGTTGTTGAGATCACAGAGGACTGCCCAGAATGGATACGATTGTGAACCCCCTCTACTGTGAGAGGTAGCAGCTCTGTACAGATTTCCAGGCTTCATTCATTCACTTACAGCCAGCAGTGAACAGGGTCAGTGCCGAACACCACTGCACCCTACAGAACTCTTGTGCCCCTTGGACCTTTACCTCTGCTTTGCCAGCTCCGTCTCTC